>ML793876.1:90026-105447 GCA_009831015.1 Picea engelmannii | reverse complement strand
TATCCATATAGAATAGTATTATCAGAAAATATATCATAACTCATACCATTATCCATCAAACAAACTTGGGTCCATTACCCAAACCCGAGGTCTCCAACTTCTCATGGCCATAACTCTCTAACCGTGAGGAGTTATGTGACGTTCCACATACCACTGGAAATGGAATGAAAAGCACTATCCATCTAGGATAGTTTTCCTAACAAATTCATTGTCCTTAATCTCATTATTCCACAATTAAGCATGGGTTCTCTTACTCCGTAAAGCGTCTTCCCGTGAGGGCTTTCACCATAAGGGGACCACTTTGGAGTTCACCCATCTTTACTTCTTATCAACCATGAAAAGACAATAATGAGTCATATTTACATAAAATAATATTGGGTCCATTACCCAAACCTTTGTGTTGCGGGGCTTTCTTCAAGGGTTGACATCAATGACAACCAACCTTAATCAACAAAAAATTGAAGATTAAAAATTATTTCTGTCCAACTAATCTAGTCTACCATGTTAGATTTCGAGAAAGAACAAAAAACGAAAAACTCATTATCAAAGCAAATAATACCTCTTGCACATGACCATAGTCAAACCTACCCTTCAATAACCCATATAATATATTTAGTCACATGCTTTGGGCTAATTGCAACTAGCGTCCCGCCCATTTTCGGTGGTATCCAATATGACCAGATAGAAATATCCAACATGGATTTTACACGAAGTTTTAACTATTCATTCTCATATTGTAGTGACCACTACAAGGGAAAAGGGAACCACTACCTAGCTAATCATTCTCACTCTGAAGAACCATTATAATTCATTCAAATTTAACCTATAAAATTATTGGAACTACAAAACTAGCAAAATTGCATCCAAAGAATCGAACATTGTTTGAATGCTCTCACGATTTGTACTATGATGTTTCAGTGGAGATGAATAAAATAGTTGGTCTAATATGTGAGACCACGAGGAATGTCAAGTTACATGGGGATGTTGAAAGCGAGTCACTTGCAGGTGAGATCGAGAGAGAAATGCAATAGATGTAGAGTGACAATCAACAACTGTTGCAGGTGGGCAACACCACTCTTCCCATGAACCAATGCTTTGTATAGTCGATATTGAGGTTGTAAGCATGATGAAGGAATACCTGGAAAATGAAAAATAGAGGGTCGAGGCTTGCATGCCAATCAAATATGTGATTGTTGGATTTAACGTGTAGAATAATTTAATTTTGAAAAAACTAGAAGAAAGTGGTTCTTGATTGGTTTATTTTGTGTCATGCATGACAATCCGCAAAATAATGGATCCGGGAGAGCTACAAAGAATGGGGTTTAGGGTTTCCGCAGGAAACAAGGGTGGTGATGGTTTCAAAGACTACAGTTTGGGGAGCAGGGTGTTCGCTGGAGTATAGTAGCTCTCAAGGTTCCCACTAGCGGTCGTGGATGGCTGATTAGTTGGCATCTTTTGATTATGATTTGCAAGACGAGTGAGAATTTTGGTTCACGCTTCCTAGCAATATGGCCCCCTCAGCCGAAAAAAAGTGTCTTAGGTTTTCTTAAGTCCCTCCCGGGATCACAATGGGAATACCTCTGAATTTTCCTATCGTTTCTTTCTCCTTGGATGATTCCTTTCTAGATTTACAATCATTGTTCCTTGAGACTGAAAGTTGGTAGTTTCCCTCTTCTACAACAATGGTTTCCGATGTGCCAGGTAACTTACCATTTGATGTCTCTGGCGGTTTGGATTGTTTGGATGTGGAGTCACAGGGAGGGGTTTTGAGGGGCTCTTCTTCAGTTTCTCTCTTAGGTGGAAGGACGTCACCTCTGGAGGAGGGTTTGTCTTCAAACCCGGTACCTGAACCCTGTACCACAACCCCGCCTCTCCTAGAGGCGCTGACGAGCATGGATAGTATAGAAGAGGACATTCTCCCAGAGGTTAAGGGGGTTGTAGTTGCTAACCCTGAAGAAGAACCAAACCCTCGAAAGAAAAAGAAGGCTCGATGTCTAAAAAATTTGGGTCGTGCTCGTTATTTGGTCCTTGGGATGGATGTTAAGGTTGAGCATGCAGGTATTATGGAGGAGAGGACAGTGGTTGAGAAAGATCTTCATCGCCGATTTCGAGCTAAAACCCTCAAGAGATAGGTCGCAGAACATTGGTCTTAGAGGTTAAAATACATTCCGTAAACAACCGTGTGTGTCAAGGGATGGTTTTCTTTCCTCTTTTAGTCAGCCGAGGATGTTCAATGGGTCCTAAACAACAATTTGTGTTTTGGGTATTCGCCTTTAGCTATGAAAATTTGGACCCAACTTTTCGATGCAACTAAGGAGAGGCTAGATGTATCCCACATATGGGTGCACTTACATACACTGCCCTTTGATTGTTGGACGACGCCCATCTTCAAAGGCATTGGAGACTCTCTGGATTCGTTTATGGAAGCAAATATGTCTTTTAAATATACAGGAGAGATGCAGGTTGCTTAGATTTTGGTCAAATTGGACATTAGGGAGGGACTCCACGATGAAATTGAGATAGTTTATGGAGACCAGTCATTTGTACAGAGGATAGATTACAAGGGAGTCCCCTTCAGATGTCGTCGCTGTCATCAATATGGGCATATCGCGGTGGACTGTCACTTTCCGTTTAGACCTAGGAGGGAAGAATCATTAGAAAATGATATTAGTTTAGGTGAGGGGGACAAGGAGGTTTCCCCTCAATGAGAGGTTTCTCTTTCTTCTTCAGGTATCGCTCCCCCAACAACTCCGGTGCCGCTCGAAGCAAGGGAGACCAAAATGGTGGATCAAGAGATCACTGTGGCCAGACATGACAGTCCTCTAGAGGCTTCTCCTCCAGATTCGGTGCAACCCACTAAAGTTACTTCAATTCTGACAGGTATGCAAAAATTTTGTTTTGGTTCATTTGACAACATACATGCACTTTCTATTCCTTCTGCTATCATGAGAACTATGGCATCTCTTTCAATAAATCCCTCCACCAGTATGGTCTCTTGTTCCTCAGTTTCGACTGGTCCGACGGTGACCGATGCTAAGGTTACCTCTACAACTTCCTCTCAGAAGTATGCCTCTTCTAGTGGGTATAATTTGAGACCTCGGCATGAACATGCAAGTGGTGGGTTGGGGTTCAATCTGGCGATATCCCAGGGAGGAAAGGGGAGAGGAAGGAAATAATTTTTTTTCTAAAGCCAAAGATAAGGCCCATCAAGAAATTGTTGATGGGCGCCAAACTTCTCTTGTCAGGGTTCTTAGAGTAGCGAACACCCTTGGAAGGGTGATCTCATGATCGTGCTCTTGTTTAATTATTGGGGTCCGACGCACCCTGCCAAAAAAGTGTCACTTAAGAGACTAGTTGAGAATGTTTCCTCAGACATTTTGATGCTTCAGGAAACGATGGGTGATAGTGGTGTGGTCTTAAGGATTCTACGATCTCTGCTGCCCGGGGTAGATCAGGGGGACTGGAAATAGGCTAGCACCATAAATCTATCAGGCTTAACAATGCTTGGGGCTTCACCTCGAGTTTGGCTATTGATATTACCTCTAAGGAATTAGACAAAGATGTGCGCATTCTTAACATTTATGGGTCTTATTTGGAAAGGGAGAACTTTTTGGAAAACCTTGTTCGAAATTCCTTCTTGGAAGCATACAATATTATCCTTGGCGGGGACCTCAATTTCACGATAGGCGTGTCGGAGGTTTGGAGTCCAAATGCAAGTGTGGATCCTTTGGGAGGCTTCTTTTCACATATTTTCATGGAAAGGAGTCTTATTGATCTAGCCCCTTCTCAACTAAAACCTACATGGAGGAACAAGCAAAGTGGAGATGACAAAATTGCAAAAAGGCTCGATCGATTTTTAGTCTCAGAATCTTTATCGATGGCCCCACTTAATATCAAGCAATGGGTTGATAGTGGCGGTGACTCAAATTTCTTCCCAATTGTCTTTGAAGTTGCAGGGTTGGGAAGGAAACCCACCAATCCATTTAAATTTAACTCTCGATGGTTGGAAGAAGAAGATTTCAAAACTCTCCTTCAGGACACCTGTAGACAATATGACAATTCATCCCCTGATTCAACTGTGGTTAAGTTTGCCTCAAATATGAAGCGGCTTAAAGAAGAAACAATCCATTGGGCCAATCAAAGAAGAATTAGAGATAATCAGGACTTGAAAGCTATTGAGGCTGAGTTAAAATCTATTTATGAATCCGAAGGAGGAGGTTTTCTTTCTAATGATTCAAAGGATCAGCTTATGAGCTTGGAAGCGAGATATTGGAAACTTCTAGAGGATAGGGAAGAGGATTGGAGGCTGAAAAGTCGTGCCATTTGGTTGAAAAGTGGGGATGAGAATACAAAATTCTTTCAGGATTTTGCGTGAGGAAGGAAGAATATGAATGCTATTTGGTCTCTTAATGATTTGAAGGTTATCATATTTTTAAGACCTAGCTCATATGGGATGCAATCATTTCAAAGATTTGTTTAAAGTCCCCCCAAGAATCAACATACAGGATATCATTCAGACGACTCTTTATTTCCCCAAATTTGTTGAAGAGGAAGACAACCAAGATCTAATGGTTGAGATCTTCGAAGAGGAGCTGCAGGAGGTCCTTAGCAATTTCAAAAAGGACAAGAGCCCGGGGCCCGATGAATGGTCGGTCGAATTTTTTCATAGCTCCTTTGATATCTTGGGAAGGGACCTTCTCCAAGTAGTCAATGAGGCTCACCTGAATGGCAGAGTATTGGCTCCTTTCAATGTAACTTTCATCGCCTTGATTCCAAATACAGATAACCCCTCATTGTTTGAGGATTTCAGACCGATTTCACTCTGTAATGGGATATATAAGATTATTTCCAATATTATTTCTTAGATAATTAAGGTGGTTTTGTCGAGATCCATAAACCCTGAACAATTTGGTTTCCTTGAAGGAAGGCAGATTCATGAGGCAATTGGAGTGGCCCAGGAGGTTTTGTACAGTCTCAAAACCAGAAATATGAAATGTGTTGTACTCAAGATCGATCTATCAAAGGCTTATGATCATGTTAACTAGAATTAAATCCGTCTTCTTTTGACTCATATTGGATTCGAGGTGCCTTTCATCAGATGAGTGATTGGCTATTTGACCTCAATCTCTTTAGATTTTTTAATTAATGGGGTTGCTTCCCCTTTTTTTCATGCGGAGCAGGGGTTACGATAGGGAGGTCCGTTTTCCTGATTGCTATTCTTGTTGATCTCGGAAAGGCCTAAGCCGGGCCATGGCGGAGGCAAAGCGCTCAAGGGATTTCAAGCACATGCAAAATTTCTGTGAATTTGTTTATTACCCACCTCCTTTTTATGGACGATGTTCTCCTTTTATGTGATGGCTCGAGGAGAGACACAGTTAAGTTCAAAGAAATACTTGATCAGTTATGTCGAGATACTGGTATGGAAGTCAATGGTAGAAAATATTCGGTGTCGTGTGTTAATTTGACAGACCAGGAGGTTGAGCCGTATCAGAATCTATTTCCTTTTTCTTTGATCGAGTTTGATACAGGAATCAAATATCTTGGATTCCATCTAAGGCCTAACAACTATGGTAAGGGAGATTGGATATGGTTAATAGCCAAACTTGAAAAGCATCTTCAAAATTGGAGTTTTAGGTGGTTGTCTAGAGCGAGCAAGTTAGTTCTAATCAAGTCAGTTATGGAAGCAATTCATGTTTATTGGATGGCTCTGTCTTGGATCCCAAAAGGAATTATTGAAAAGGCACGTTGACTCTGTTCTTGTTTTCTATGGCAGGGACACAAAGACCATTTTGTAATGCCTTGGATTTGATGGGATAGAATTGCTACTTTGAAATCAGTGGGGGGATGGGCTCTTAAAAACCTATTCCTCTTCTCTAAGGCGCTGACGATGAAATGTACTTGGCGCCTTATTAAATGCCATAACTTGTGGTCTGTGGTCCTTGAATAAAAGCATGTTGCTCCTACCTCTATTATTGAATGGATCTGGAAACCGAATAAATCTTCACTCAACTCTTATATTATGTGGAAGGCACTCATTAAAGCATTCAATTTAGTTGGTGGTGGGATAACGTGGAAAGTAGACAACGACATAAGTATTAGAGTTGGTACTGATTTGTGGGTGGGCTACGACCATAATCATATCCTCCCCAATCACTTAATAGAAGATATTCATAATCAAGGTATTTTTCATTTAAATTAGATTGTGGATCCTTTAACAACCAATTTATTTTCTCAGGGTTGGGTGACAACAAATCAAATTGGCCTACAAGGTGACGATTTTGTAGTTTGGAATAATTTCATCAGAGCCCTCCAATATTCTCATGTCATAATTCTGGACAGAGATGATGAGCTTATTTGGGATTATCATCTTCATGGTTCTTATACGCCAAAACTTGGTTATCAGAGGCTAATTGCGGATCTTTTAGGCAAACCAACCGATTGGTCGTGGAAACGTATTTGGAAATTTAAGTGTCCAACGAAGACACACCTCTTTATGTGGTGCGTTCTTGAAAACAATGTCCCCACGTGGGATGTATTGCAAAGGAAATGTTTCTCGGGGTCGGGTTGGTGTCCCTTGTGGAAAAACGGACTGGAAAACCTGCCCCATCTCCTCATCTCATGCCCTTTCTTAGTTCAAGTTTGGGTTGAGGTGTCCCGAAGATTAAATCATGGGTGAATATGGCAAGGAGAGACGGTAAATTTCACTCTTGGGTCTCTAACTCCAGTAACATAAATTTTAAGGCCCTCCCTCTGATCATTTTGTGGGGTGTTTGGATTTCATGTAATAAATTCATCTTTCAAGAGACCCCCTCTTGCCCTGAAGTGATCACGGTAAACAACCTCAATATTCTCTCCTTTTATTCGCAGTGTAATGATGTTCCTCGAATCAGAGTTGTTCAAAATGAAAAGATTAATAAGGCCATCCCATGGGCCTACTTTGATGGAGCCTCCCAATTGAACAATGAACATAGCAGGGGTGGAGGGGTTTTGTTTATGTTTGATTTAATTTTCTTTGAACTCTCCATGGGTTTTGGTGAATGAACAAATAACCATACAAAACTTATGGCTCTAAAACTTTTTCTTTCCTTTGCGTTGGAAAAAGGGTGCAATTTTCTTCAAGTTTTTGGGGACTCCCTGTTGGTCTTGAATTGGGTCAGGAAAACTCAGAGATGCCTAAACACACACCTTACACCCTTCTTGGAGGAATTTTTCTTGTTGATTACCAGATTTGATGTTGTTCACTTTATGCACATTTACAGGGAATAAAATCAGAAGGCCGGCCGACTTTCTAAGGCTGGTTTACAATTGGCTCGAGGACAGATTGCAATGACTTCACATGATAGGGATATACAATTCCAGTTTTTTCATGAGCCTTTTAGGGAGGCTCCCAATCCCCATCAGATATAGGAGCTTTGATGATCTCTTGATGGAGTTGCTTTTTTTGGGATAGGATATTTTGTTCTTGCAGACATATGTGGATATTTTGTTCTTACAGACATATGTATTTTGCCTCTATATATTGTGTATGGACTATTTTGTATTAGGATCTAAATGTATGACAGATATATCGGATGAATGTGTACCTTTGTACACATCGACTTTTGTAATTTTGTAACTCTTTGCATTAATAAAAATAAGATTTCTTTTATGAGGAGAAAAAATCTGCAAAATAATGGATAAAATTAACTTAATGAAAATACCAAAAATATGTAAAAGGCACAAATTTACTTCATCCATCTTGGTGGTGATTGCGAGACATCCAACTGATAACAATTCCATAATCTAAAATTTCCATTTGTGTGAAACATTAAACAAACTTAAACCAAATCTAATTAAAACCTTCAGTTATTGCAATTGAACCTACAATATGTCAAAACATTTATTGATCTAAAACAAATGAGCTCATACATAAAATATCAAATACGTGACACCCCTAGCACCATCGTTACTGTTTAAATTTTGTCGGAAGGACGATGGTGAAAGTGAAAAAGTTAAGCAGAGAAGCTAGTGTCATAAGAGAAATGCGCATGATTGATTAATGGTCATCGACCATAATCCAATTGTGAGAGAGTAAATCAAGGTAGCAGGGGCCGATCAAGATTTTTTGTATGTTGCAATCACTTCAAAGATTTTTTTGTACATTTCAAACGCTTCAAATTGTGTGATAAAAATACGAGCGATCCATGCTCTAGCACGACCACCTGCATGGAATCGCTCTATCGAGAGCACTTGCATGACACACCACAACACACTCTCTTGAAGGCACCCTACTTTTTATTGGCTAAGAACTTATCTTCCTTCGACGTAAGGAAACATGTAAATGATCCAAGACTTAAAGGCATTTGGCTAAAGTGAAAGTCTATCCCCTTACAAATCACCAACTTGTCATTTCAGGTGGCATGGTTTTTGTATAATAATGGTGATGAGTTAGCCGCATTCATATCAACCAATGATGATTGTCCTTATTTTCGATTAACAACTAAGTTATAATAGATTTTGTCACCTTTAAATAAATCAATTTTATTGAATAATATAATAATAATTCAAAAAATATACATTACACTTTATAAAATATTCATAAAATTTTTAGTGTTTTGGTAATGAAGAAACACATCATATCAACTTTTTTTAATTCAATAAAATTATAGTTAAATAATATTTTTTATTTAAAAGAAACATTTTAAAAATAAATTATTTAAAAATATAGTAAATTTTGGATTTTTTGAAAACAAATATCTCATGAACTAAAAAACAAATTTATACAATTCGTTATAATATTCCATGCTCCACTCCACTAAGAAAAAAAGCATCATATAAAATTAGCAAGGACCATTATAAGATTAACAAAAACTATTAAGAATCTTAATTAATTTTTATCTCAATGAGGTTAGACATTTTATCATTTTTGTTAACACGATCATGCTAGAGTGACTAAGATATTTATTAGTCTTTGTCCCGCTAGGTATTATAGTTTTTGGTATGAAATCAAAATATATTAACTTTGTATTAGTTGATGGAGTTTGTTAATTTTTGTTCAATGTTTTGTGAAAATATTTATGTTTTTAATTATTTTAAAAAATTGTGAAAATATTTATGTTTTTAATTATTTTAAAAAATAAAGATTATTTTATGAATTTTGCATTTTCATTTATTCGATTTTTCATTGGTCTAAATGAATTCATGGGTTTTAATTATTCTTATGGAACTATTTTCTTTATAATTATATTGCCTTTTTTTCGGTTTAGATGAATTGCCATTTTTGGCAAAGATTTACTGTAGAATTCACAAAGCCTAAATGTCGTTTTATGTGGTTAAGAATGAACGTTTGATGTCTTTCTACAGGTTCTGCATCTTTGTAACCGCATAAATTTTCATATTTTCCATCTTTTAGGTTGTAGCAACTACAAAAGCAGACAATGTGGTGAGTCGAAACAATTCCTACAATGTCTTGGTTGTGCTGTGAAAATGTGAATGTTATTCTTGTTTTTTTGACAGAATTCAGAGTGACTCTATGGAAATTAGAGTTAGGCATGGAGAGCTTTGTTTTCTTGTGGATTTATCAGCCTTTGGTTCAAATTTGTTCAAAGATTTGAGTTTCAATGCCTATTTCTACTTCATTCTTGTATAATAAAAAATCGCTCAAAGTCTATACAGAATCATTTTCATGCATGCTAATATTTTATTATTATGAAATATTTACATTTTCTTTTCATGTATAGTAATATTTTATTATCATGAAATATTATTATGAAATATTTTTAAGTTTCAGTTGAATTTTCCTGCTAAAAGTCTTTAAGATCGGAAACCCTTTTAGGCATGGCAATATTTTTTTATTATGAAATATTTACATTTCAGTTGAATTTTTCTAGCTAAAGGTCTTTTAAATTGGAAATTCATTTTCATGCGCTCACTAATTTGTTCACATTTATCAACAACCCAAGAAGCTGTTGTAGATTATGGATTTTATGGTAAATTAGGTAAGTTTTGTGTATGAGTTGATGAGAAGTAGCTTGGTTTAATTTGTGCGATAAGGTTTTAATCTAAGATGTTCTTTAAAATTTGTAAACATGAATGGACACATTATGTTGATCCAATTTTTTTGGAGAGGGTTGTTTAATTTTTTTTTTTGGAACTGCAATGATCTGAGGCATATGATTAAGCTGCTACAAAGATAAATAATTCAAAGATTTTATTTGTAGGCTGGTGCAAAAGAATTTGATAAGGATACATCTGGTGAAAAACATGCAAAGTTGCAGTATTGATTTTCTCTGTTTCATTTACATGTATTTTCTTGCCCTTAGGGATTTTCTAGGAGAATTGCAACAAGACAAGGATTCAATGTCAATTTTCTTTATTAATTTACCAAAGGGAATCACTACATTTGCACATATTTTCTCTTAATGTCTTTTGTTTTTAATCAAACCTATTGATGCTTTAAATTGGCATCTTCTTTCAGTCTTGAAAGCATTCTTTAAATTCATTATGTAACTAATCAATGTATTCACTAGGTTATGTTGTGCTTAGATGGTCTGATGGTAACAAAAGGAAGTCTGTATGAAACAAGTCTTCTTGATGGAAACATGTTAAGAGAATAGAACAAAATATATCGTCTTTTATCCATTATATTTAACTCCCTTTATTGTGCCTTATATTTTCAACTTGTGTTTTGTGATTCAAACCATATGTTGGACTTTACCATCTTGATCGAATAGATGGTCGAAAGAAACCTACCCTTTACACCGTGCTTGAAAATTTATGTTTTGATGCAAATGCTAATGGATTTAGAAGAATTTTATTTCATGCCATTCATAGTTTTAGTGTATGCCTTATTTGTGTGGATTACATGCGCATGGTATTCTACTAAAAGTTGGAAAGCTGAGTCTATCCTTGTAATTGAGGCAACTAATCATTCCATGTTTTTTGGTTTTGATGATAACAACATAGCAATAGTTCAGAAGTTCCAAAAATATGCATGGTTTGTATTTCTCATAGTTCCAAAAATATGCATGTGTAAAGTTTCAATTCATTTGTTCCATTCGGATTATAGCTTGTGCTCTATGTCCAATCTAGAATAAATTTTGGAATAAATTGATGGTCCTCATTTTCTCTTAAAATAAGTCATCCACTGCAACCAAAATACATTGCTACATTTTTCTCCACAAATTTAACATATATACTTGAAAAGAAAAAAAGCTTTTCTAAATTTCAAACATTTCCTCGCAAAATGTCAGCATTTAAATTTCATCACCAAACATCAAAATTTCAAACTTCGCCTTGAAAAATGTGGCTATTCAAATCAATGTGCACAAAGAGCCATTCAGATCAATGTGTACAAAACTTTTCGATAGGGACATCGCCATTGCAATGGCACTTGTTACTTTAGTTGCTATTACTAAAGTGTCAGTTGCTATTACTAAAGTGTCAGTTGCTATTACCAAAGTGTAATAATGTATGATATTACGAGGCACTGGAGGGAAGTATTTTTACTCCCTACGTTAACATTGATTGAGATTCAATTTCTCATTATTTTATCGGTCATTTTTATCTTATAGCCTAGGTTTGAGATTATTATTATTAATTTTTAAAACTGAAACTGAGAAACTTGTATTATAAGAATTGTAGCAAAAAGTTGAACAACAAAGTACATAAACAATTGTCCCGAGATTTCAAACATGGATGAAAGCTCTCAAAATCCATAGAACAAAACTTGGAAAAGTTTACACTTATTACACCATAGTGATTCATGTATAAAAACTTATAGGTATATAACTTAAAAAAGATTATTAAGATTCTAATTACCTTATTGAACATAGATACTTATTCAAGAGCATGACGAGTATTAGCTTCTTCCTGCCTGTGGTTGGTACGAAGATTCATATTAAAAATGATCACGAGCAATCCTAGAAAATAATGTTCTAGCAGGCAACAACATTTATAGATTGCCTTCCCATCATTGTCATCGTTAAATTGTTGGACAATTAAAGACCATTTCATTGTTTGCTAGATTAGTCTTGCTATTTCAATCCCATAACAACACTAAAGGGAGTAGAGTAAGAATCATCCTTGGGATCTTTCATCCACTTTCTTCAACTACTAGAGTATTGAAGACTGATTTGACTCCTTGAGATGTGTCGAATATTAATGTGATCAAAGTCGAAATGAAAAATGGAGTCCTTCAGATTAGTGTTTCAAAAGTCCCAAAACAAGAGGCAAAAAATTGAAGTAACATTAATGCGGACAAAGATTAAGATTAGGGATTTTGTAGGCAAATTAGGATTTAACTCGGTTTCTCTAAATATATATAGAAAATTTCCAATTTTAATTTGAAGATATCACTTAAATTTCCAATTTAAGTAGAAAATATTTTATTATTATTATCGAGGATGCTTTCTCAACTACTCAATTTCTTTAAATGTGTAGCAAATCTCTAATTTCAATTTGTAGATATGACTTAAATTTCCAATTCGAAGTAGCAAATGTTTTTCTTTTATCATTGAGGATGCTTGAATGACAACTAATACCACTCTATGCTTCAATTAGTATTGGGTGTTTGCTTCCATCAATTGGTATTTCATGTTTATGAACAATTTAAATGTTTTTTAAATAAATGTTATGCACTGGGTTTTTAGTAAATAAAAAAGGCCATCCTCAATGCTTGATATTTAGTGTAAAATCAATCCAAGGTTGTGTGATGCGGGGTTATTAAAACCTTAATCCATTTTTTAGTGTGCAATATTATCTAAAAAATTTTGAAAGTGGTCACTGTATGGAGATTCTGTTATCACTCCAAGAAACTCTTTAGGGTTGTAGACTAAAGATGCTTGGTAACTCAAGAATATGGTAAATTTGGTATACTTGGAACAATGGGATAACTCAATAGCTAATGAAAAGAACAACTTATCATGCATTCGAATAAGACAATGCTTTTAGAAATCAATGATTAGACAGAATAATTGAAATAGGGTATGAAGAACACTAGTCTAGTTAACCAAGTACAACAGTGTGTAGGGTCATACAAGATAGTAATAATTCCTTTAATTCAAATTCATGAGCTGAATAAGAATATAACAGTTCTTAGAAGCTGAGTTAAACTGAAATAAAGTACAGAATAATGAAGTACATGAATAAATCTGACATTGACAGCAAAAGAAGACTGTGATTCTATTATCAAGATAAGAGTCTTAGTACAAGAGAAAAATGTATCCCGGATCGAACCCCTTGGTGCTCCAAATGTCTTTGGCTTTATAGCCTTACAATACAGTATTTAGATCCTGAAAGAGTGGATCAGAAATACTAAATATAGAAAGTCAAAAACTAGATTACAAAAGATAAGGAATGATCCTCAAAATGAGGTCAATTCCACATTTCATGGTCTTCAGATGATGTAAAGTCCTTGTGCAGTGCAGAATAGCCTTCCAAGGATGTTTGATGACTCTTGAAGGAGATAAGATTTGAATTTGCTGAGTTTGGAAAAAAACCCTAATTCGTTGCCACAACAATAGGTACCAAAACCAACTTGAATACCTCTTATAACTTTTTTACATAAAAAATGGATCTTGAATCTGACTCTATAATTCAACATCTATCCATTAAAAGAGTTTTCAAGTGATTCAGATTAGTAAAACTTCGATCTGGGAAAAATCTCACCAAATCTGGCCAGTGATAGGTTTCGATAGTTAACACCAAGAAAAACTGGGTGTCTTAACTACCGAAAGATCTGCTTCATCTACCACGAATTCCTCCTTGCCTATAACAACTATCCTCCCATCATATGATAGTGCAAATGCTTCCGAGAGTTGTTGGTGAAAGTCTTCAAGCTTCTCACAGTATGAGAACACACCAACCAGTCTGAAAAAGTTTGCCACCTCTGGGTGTGCCTCTAGATACCACGTTCCATCTAACTCAAACCTAAGAGTAGGCCCAGATTTTGGCATCTGATTGATTTAGTTGACCTGTCCCTACAATTTAGCAAAAAAATCTGTGAGCTAGGGAGACAAACACCTAAAGTTTAGGAGGAATAGAGGGTGTATGTCGAGATATAAGGCACAGAGCAGGGCGACTCAGAGTTTGATTCACATAAACCAAATCTTCAACAGATTCTAATCAACAATTGAGGCTGTATTATAATTGAGACTTCAACTTCATGTAACAGATATAATTGAACTGAAACTTGAGAGAATCTAAACTACTTGATGACTCGAACCTTCTTCGAATTGAATGACAGATGGCTTGGTGACCAACAACATGACTCGAGCTTCTTCTGGTAATAACGACAATTGACTGTAGAGTTGGGTTTGTTAATGAAATCACGGGATTCCATCTAATACACACAATGTCAGATTTGATTTCTAAATGAATGGATTTGAAAGCATAATTAAATGGAGTCATTATTACATATCATCTCGGGACTTGAAGCTCTGAAAGGCCATGTGACTAATCAATACAGTTAGCCAAAAATCAACTCATAAAATTATGTGTTATGCCGAGCCTTCATGTGAAATGACAAGTGGTGGTTCGAAAGGACTACAGAGCATCAAAACCCAGATCAGGTGTAATGATAGCATCTTACCTCACCAATTCCATCAATTTTCAGTGGTTACCATTTGATGATTGTGCCAATTGATAGCCGAAACGTGCGAAAGCATAGGCTTTTCTTTTTCCACGTAGAAACATTTTCGGTGGTTAACTGGGCTTTATGTTTCCCTTTTTAAACACCGAAAACCAAGGCTTTCGGTGGTTAATGAATATTTCACAGGTTCGTCTAAACCACCGAAACCTGAAATTCTCCCTTTTGCTTAAGAAAATCAAATCCAATGTTTGTTCCAAGGTTATTTACAAACAATAGGCTCTCTAACAAGCCTATACAAATTTAGAAATAATTTTTTGGAGTTCTCTCCATCACCTAAAAATGACAATTTTGACTGTGCTAGTTTAGGAGATAACGGATTCCATTGTTGTTTGATCGCATAAATAATTAATTATCTTTATTTATTTTAGTCAAGCTTAAAAGTATCATTAAAACCTGCCTTGGTTCCCTTTGTTTTCATTTTTTTATTTTCTATATTGTAGATGGCCACAAATCTCAAGGAAATGCTTAATTAGTGAATCTTGATCTAAATACGAAGAAACAGGCAGGGAAGGCCCATAAGTTATATCCATCCATAAGAAAAGCCATGTTCCTTTAATTTCAAAGATTGTGTGATTCTTTCCCTCCCAAGGGGATTTGGTAGTTTTGTTGCTTGGATGATGAAAGCACCAGTGATGCCTTGCCTTTATATTTTACCATGCTCTTGGTGGTGGTTGAAGCATATCTACTTCCAAACAAAGACCCAATACCAAATCCACCAATAGTTACAAAGACATATATAGGCCCACCAACAATTAATTAAGTTAATGATCCAATTGAACCAATATAATCAAT
>ML793876.1:0-52216 GCA_009831015.1 Picea engelmannii | reverse complement strand
TGTCGTTTGGAAGGCCAACCATCACAATGGTTCGTTTCCACTTCCAACCTTTTCCAAAAAGACAAAATAAAGTAAAAATGACATGTTTACAAAATTTACAAAAGAGTAATAAGCTAAGTGCTTATTACAAATTTTTGGAGAGGATCCAATTCAAATCAAAGACATAATGTCTTCCAAAAGCTAGCTGATGTGGTGGATATCCTCATGATGAACTTGATACCTATGGTGGTGAGGTGGGTCTCTGTCTCTGCAAGTGGACATTACTCATCCATATGTCCAGGGATGATTTTAGGGGCTAAATTTCGCTCATGGGCTAATTTTCCGTGGTTTTTCCAAAAATGAGATTCACTATTTTAAAAATGATTAGCCCAAATTCTATAGGATAAAATTATTTTACCTTAAAAATCGCCAAAATTTTATAAAGACTATATAAAATAATTAGAAATTTGAATATTTAAAAAAAAATATCACCAAGCATTTATAGTTGACATATGAAGGATTAATAATATTCACCAAGGTTTCTACATTTTAAAATAAATTTCCATCCTTAAAATCATCCCTGCATATGTCTCTCGGTACTCCATGTTTGCAACCTGGGGGCCTTAAGACATCATCTCCTTAGTTATCCCTAAGAAATAGGGATAACATATGGCTCCTACTTGGGGACATGTACTCCCCATAGAGTGCATGAGAAACGAATCTCCTGGTGGACATGTGCCTACACTGAAACATAAAACTGTAAAATTCAGGGTGGTTCTATCACCCTTCATCCATATATATCAAATATAAAAAACTCAAAAAATACAATTAATCTAGAAAAGAAAATGTTAGCATTTTTAATAAAATTTCTAAACTAAACATATAATATGATGAAAGCAAAATGCAAGTAGAGAAAAATGAAAAATGAACAATCAATATGAAAATGCAAGGTAAGAAAGATGACTTACCTACTTTCCTGGGGCCTGGGTCCTGAAGAAGTCAAGTTTCTTGAATGTAGGGTCAAAGAAGAGACCCATCTACTAGTAATTGCATCTTTCTCCCGTCCAAGGCCGTCAAATAGTATTTCTCTTTCTCAGACTTCTTCTTGATGATGTAAGGACCAAGCCAAGAGAAATTATCCTTTTGATCATATTTAGGCTTTCCCATCCTCTTATTCCACATGAATGCAAGACTTCCTTTGTTTTAGTTGATGTAAGGCATATCTTCGATGCAGGAATTGTTATCGTACAAGTTGTAGGTTGGGAAAAGCCTGACCCAATTCACAAAATGGAAAAAACTAAGAGAACACCTACCCAATGTCACCTTAGATAGGTATTCCTGTCACTTTAGAGGTGAAGTAGTCACCTCAAGGTGGGAATTACAGTGACCCTAGGGTGAATTAAGATGGAAAATGATAAGTATGGATGGGAATGGTACGTTGGCACTTCAAGGGAGTTCCTAGTAGCAAACCCATTCTCAAGGAAGACCACTTACTAGGGCACAATGTCAAACACCATGGTGAAACTGGGCAAAAGGCATAATGTCCAATCATATTTCATGAAATCTAAATCAGTCTATGAAACAACATACTCAAATGCCTCAAATATTAAAGTGACACTCACCATAATACCTGACTTGTACCTCATGGAGTAAGGACCAATTCCTGTCGAAAGCCAACTGGTGTGGTGGATGCCATCTGAAAATCCTGACCTTTGTGGTGGTGAGAAGGGTCTCCATTTGTGCAAGTGGATATTGTTGGTCATGTAGTCTCTCGACACTCCATATCTACAAATTGAGGGCCTCGAGACATAATCTCCTTAATTATCCCACAAAATAGGGAAAACATATGGCTCCTACTTGGGGACACATGCTCATCGTAGAGTGCATGAGAACTGCAACATCTCTTGGTAGACCTGTGCCTGCCAAAACTCAGAAAAAAAAACATATACATAAAAATCCTGTGGTGCTATCACCTTTTGTCCATATACATAAAAATCCAAATGAAAGCTAATCTAGAAAAGAAAATTTTTGACATTTTTTAAAAAATGTCTAAACTAAACATGAAATCAATATGCAAGTAGATAAATATGAAATACGAAATGCATCTAAACTAACATGAGCAATCAATATAAAAAGGCAGGTAAAGCAAGATGACCTACCTACTTACCTGGGGCCTTGGGGCCCTGAAGATCAAGCGATAGATGATGTCAGGTGAATTCATACAACAAGTGAAATCAATTGATCATCTCATAAAAGTATCTCCCCTTGTGCTTAATCATGTGAAACAACAAAGATAAGTCCAACACAAAATGATCATGAGCATAAATAGATATATAATCAATCGTAAAATGAAACTCATGAAGATGGGAAATCCTACTGGAAATAAAAACCGTCAACCTGATCATCCTACATGAGATTATAACCGCAATCTTGGTCAATCCATCTCTGAAGAGGGCTATCATATATAAATGATGGTTCATCTTCATTCATGCACAAAGACCCACTACTTTTTGAAGATTGAGAGGTGATGAGAGATTGGAAGAAGACTGCATGGTTTCCCGGAGAAGAAGATTTGTGGCAAGGGACAACCTCAATTCTAGAGAAAGAAAGACATGCACTCTTCATATGTGAATCCTTGTAGAAATCCTCGATATGAAAATACTTCCTCTTTGTAGAGTGAACCTCTGATTGTTCTGAGATGGCCACATTCGGGTATTCCTCCAAAATTGAGGATGAAGGTGGTTGAGAGTCCCGATAGAACAAATTCACATCCTCAAAATTGTATGGATCAAGGGATGAATGGAGATCACTTTGAATATGTTGCGACAATTCATCCTCGAAAGGGCAGAACAAATCTGTAACAATATCATCACTGGGCTGCCAGACATCTGAATTGTACATGCATGGAGACCAGTCCTTTGAAGATGACATTTCAAACCCCTGTTCCCTAGAGCTACCCTCAACGTCATAAATGAGATGTCCATCAATAATGAAGCAAACCACATCCCATATACGTTTCCCAACCTGTATGAAATTATCAATATGGTCATCAACTACATCTGAGGGTTGTTCCACAAATTCATCAGCATCATAGGAGCTGATTACTTCTTCACAAGACCGTATAAATTCATTTCCTTCAAAAGGGAAATCAAATAATAATGTCTTGTTTAGGCCTTCTGTAAGAGAGACTTCATCGAGATCCTTTTAGTAGTTTTCTTCATTTCCAAAGTCATGGAACAAAGCATCATCCAAGTTTTCTAAAGGATTATAACACATCATGTTCTCTTCTTGATGTGTAGGAGAAGTAGAGGTTGGGGTAGCTTCAACAAAATCTTCAAACTCTTCATCATTGAGGCTAGTTGTTTCTTCAACTTCATGTGCAAGAGGAAAACAAGTCAGAAGGACATCTTCTTCTCCAAGTAGTAGCACGAATATCAATGTCTCCTTCTGCTCATCAAGGTCTTCGTCTTCTTGGAAACTTTTTCCATGGGTCTATTCTTTAATCAAATCCTCATAAATAGGATCATAGAATTCACCATCTTGATCTTGATCTATAATGATTTTGTAGACTTCCTTGGGCATGGAGAGAGGTTCTTCTTCATTTGGGAATTTTTCTTGGTACCCATACTTCCCGGTCACATTGTTGTATAATTCTCTTGTTCGAAAATATGTAATGACCAGTTCCCAAGTTGCATTTAGGGTAGGCCTTTCCTCATACTTTTTCGAGGATGGCGTCATACTCTTCTTCTCTCCATTGATAAAACTTAACCAGGAACTCCTTTTCAAGACAAAGTTCTATCAATTGTTCAGAAAAATATCATCTTCTTCTATGCTTTCCTTGAGGCACTCAAAACTCTCCTCATTGCTCTTGTCAACTTCTTCTATTTCAATTGTTGTTTCAACAAAACCTGGAAGAAGCATTTATATCAAGCCTTCAATAGGATCAAGGTCAAAACCTTCTCTTGAAAAAGCGGCCTCCAGGTCCTGAATTGTATCTTTAAGAATCGTCCCAATGTTTAAGGAACTCTCTAATGAGGATCGTCAAATAAGATATAATTCTTGGATTTCAAGAATGATTGATCTAATACCTTTGTTCATTTCCCAAGGATATCAGGAACAAATGTAGGCATACATATTCATCTAGTACATTCACATAATAGATGCATCTAGTAAACTCAACAATGTGTTCAACGACCGACAATGGATTACCATCGAACTTTGGGAAGACATCAAATTGGTTTATCAAGAACTTTTTTGGATATCCATAAATAGCTTTGAGATCTAAGGCCTTGTATGCTTCATGAAAACACCACATATCCATGTTTCCATTACTTAGCATAATACCTCAATGGATTCATCAGGTGAGCTCAAGGCTCATCAACGGAGGGAAAAGGGAAAAAAGGAAAAAGTGGGTTCTGGGAAGGTGGAGTCACCAGATGAGCTTCAAGAGGATCTCATCAAGAAAGATGGGAAGGGAAAGTCCCTTTGGTGGAATATCTAGACAAGATATGGAAAATGATTCAAGATAGATTTCCAAAGTGTCGTTAGGGTTCTGAACAACATTCAAAATCCTCCCCAACAACGACGCCAAAATTTTATTGCACAAGTTGTAGGTTGGGAAAATACTAACCCAAACCATAAAATGGAGACAACTAAGAAAACACCTACCCACTCTCACCTTATATGGGTATTCCTGTCACTTTAGAGGTGAATTAGTCACCTCAAGGGCGGAATACTGGTGACCCTAGGGGGAATTGAGATGGAAAATGATAAGTATGGCTGGGAACGGTATGATGGATCTTCAAGGGAGTTCCTAATATAAAATCCATTCATGAGGAAGACCACTTACAAGGGAACAATGTCAACCACCAAGGTGAAATAGGGAAAAAGGCATAATGTCCAAGCATATGTCATGAAATCTAAAGTAGTCTAAGATACAACGTACTCAAATGCCTCAAATATTGAAATGGCACTCACCATAATTCTTGAATAGTACCTCATGGAGCAAGGCCCAGTGCCTCTCAAAATCTAGTTGGTGTGGTGGATTCCATCTAAAAATCCTGACCTCTATGGTGGTGAGAAGGGTCGCCATTTGTGAAAGTGGATATTGTTGGTCATGTAGTCTCTTGACAATCCATATCTGCAACCTGAGGGCCTTGAGACATAATCTCCTTAGTTATCCCACCAAATGGGAATACAAAGGAGGTTCTGTTTTGACTACATCTTTAATAACTTTCTCACGTTCTTTTTTCTCTTTATCTTCTTTCTTCAATATCTGGATGGACCTTGGCTCTTTCCCTTCAAATTTCAAAAGCTTCTTCTTCTACTCACTTGTCATTGGGAGTAGTGTATCTATGCAATATTTGTGACACACCTGACCTCACACAGGTCAGGGGTGTGCCACTCCTCAGACGCTTTACTTAGCTCTGAAACCATCTTTGTAACATTCCCAACCTTCAAAAGGCCAGGCCATGCTACTCCTGGACACTCTTTCATGCTCAGATACCAATTTGTAACATCCTCGACCATTCATGTCGGGCCACGCTACATCGAAGAACACATCTTTTCTATGTGCGGAACATACTATAACATATTTAGCATCCTAACTAAGTTATGTCTCATATAAATTTCTAACTGCATGCAATTAATCATATGCACACACAGAACTCTTGTGAAAGCTTAATATATATAAAATGTGAATAGACAAATACGTTATGTAAATGCATGGATTCACACTGAAATGCAGTAAGCATATACATGCAATACCCATAAGCATACAAACAACTATAATCACACATAGTATAAACCCATAAAAATAACACGTGAATAACATTGGAGCATGTAAATTAATCACACAATTGACACTTATCTTTGTGAAAATATCACCAACTGTGTGCAGACCTTCCACGAACCTCCCAGCCTTAGACCACACTGTTCATCACTCTCAACAGTGAGTCATCTCTGAGCTGGGACTAAACTCCACCCGGGTAAAGGGTTCCTAACCAGGCTAAAGGCTCATGAACAACATGAAAGACTATGTGTCAGGTGCTCACTCAACTAAGAACCTATAATCCCTCATTCCCCACATGTCTGTCCCACCCAAGGAAGTGTGCCCCTTCTCTTCTCAACAGTCCCTCGACTGCCCCACTTCCCTTCCAGGGCTTCAACAACAGGTCAGATAGGAAGTCTCAGAGCCCTGCTGTTGTAGTTCAATGCCTTCAGGAAATCAATACCCAACAATTCTCTCACCCAGAGAAGTTATCACGAGCCTAACAACCCACCTCTTCAATATCCCATGGGCCTGACAACCCGCTTCTTCAATCTCACTCCCAAGCTAACTGTTACCCAACAGAAGGCTCTGGATACAGGTTCAGGTAAATTCATGAAGATACAAATGATAACTCAATGGCTGCCATATTCATGGATGATTGACTGCATATCTCAGTGAGGGATGAATCATGGAAAAGATGATGGTCCAAATGATGGAGAGCCCCCCCGAAATGAACTAAGTCCAACAATATGTATGCATGCCCCCAACTTGACACTTGTCATGTTGGAAGCTACTTTGGCCCACTTGGCCCCAACTTAGAACTTAGGATAACATAATTATCCATACTTTATGATTTAAGAAATATTAATATAATATTCCTTAACTTAGCCCCTTCCATTTCCCTAACTAGTGGAGTTTAGTCCCCCATCTCTTTTATCGTGGTCGGTCTGCGTGCAACGATGTATTTTATATTAAATATGAGATATGTACAAAATTAGGTGCACTGGCATTTAACATATAGGCTCTCCGGCCTAATCAAAACATAAGCATCCTAGCTTATAGTAATGGCTCACCAACCTATAAACATATTAGATACACAAGGATTCTTGGCCTCTACATCGTGCGCTCTTAAGATGCTGCGCACGGTATCCCGGAATGTGCACACTTCCTCATTTTATTGCACAATACCTTCGCGCGCTACACCATGTAATGTGCATACCAAAATGATATCAAATCAGCTCACCAACTTATGTACATTTATATTTTACATTTGCAATTAGGTTCGGCCTTAGGGATATTACAATCCCCTCCCCTTATTTATGCATTGTCCTTAGTGCATCATGTATACCTGTACAACAAAATTTTCAAACACCCTCAGTGCATTATATACCACGTACCATTCAAACTCTTTAAAGTCTTCAAGCTTTAGCTATTGAAAGCTTGTCACCCATCTGGTGCTCTACTTTCCGTCACCAATTCCGATACTCATACTACAACTTGAAGTCAATTGCTCTATTCCATAGAGCTAGTTCATGAAATAATTCAGCTCATTGTTCCTTATTACTTGCTTCAATTAACTTCATTGAAGCAACAACTGGATGTAGATTCATGACGTTCCACCCAGCCTTATATCTCATTGCTGATAAACTCTCAACAGCGTACCATTTCCAAGCATGGAATATGACTCCATCGGGACAATGGATTCCCAAGATAACCACGACCCACTATCAATATTAGCATAGTCTAGGCCAAGGTACCAAACTTCAAAAACACTTCAACCAATGGTCTCTCTTCCCCACATGCCTGTACAACCAAAGGTAGTATGCACCTTCACTGTCCAACAGCTCCTAGGCTGCTCATCTTCCTTTCCAGGCTCCAGTACAGGCCGGACAGGAAGTATCAGAGCACCATGTCTCCAAGATTTCCCACTTTAATCATTATCTTTTCATCTCAACAACACTCCCACCAACGGTCTCTCTCTTCCCCACATGCATGTACAACCCAAGGTAGTATACACCTTCACTGTTCCATAGTTCATCGATTGCTCAACCTCCCTTCCAGGGCTCCAGTACAGGCCGAACATGAATTATCAGAGCACCATGGATCCAAGAGTTCCAACTTTAATCAATATCATCTCATCTGCATCACACACATGCAGTTGTCATGAGAGAGCATTATAAAAATTCCATTTTATAAATCAACTAATTTCATAAGGAATTCAACTTTTTCCCAAATATGAAATTCTATTTATATTGCATACAACCGACAGATGGTCAACATTTTATGTATATCCTATTTCATCATGCACGTCACCTTATGCAATGATTCTTAGAATTGCCTGCACCTAGCAATTCAATCACAATTACCAAACAATTCAACCAAATAGAATGACTCATCATTCTATTCATATGCATCAACATAATTAATAACAATAAGTTCCTTTCTTCAATTTTCTGAACATAAACTTTCTGCAGTCATTATTTCTGTGACCACTTCACTTGCAACTTCCCTGTTGCAATGTTTATCAGTTCCTGGAATGTTCTCAACTTCATGAGTTAGCAACATTTCAACCATTAGTATAATTATTTTCATTCAAAATATATACATACATGCATTCACAAAATGCATTCGACAAGAAAAATGCATTTAAGTATACCATTCCATCATGTATGAGTGAGACTCTTGTCACTTACCAGGCATGAGTGCAACTCTCAATGCCTAATTATTCAATGCACCTTTGCATTGATCTTCAAAATGATACTTATCTAAGTCATGCATCTAACCATCCATAAATTGGAAATCTAGCCAATGTCTTGACCCATATCCACACACTTCTCATTGTCTTCACAATTACTTGGATGCCTTCCTTTTCGACCTAAACACTACACCAAGAATACAATTATGTAGTGTTTATTAGTGCTAGCAAAAATGTTGCAGTCCAAGTTTTATTTAAAGTAGGAATCTCATTGGTATTTGTGTGGCACATAACTTTTCTATAACCATACCTTGCCATATCCAACCATGTCCTGGTCTCATACATGACTAGCTTTCTTAGCCTCATTCCTATAACAAGCCCTTACCTTTTATTTCTTTGGTTATTGTCTCATAACCAAATTAACATGACATGATACTATGTCAGTGTGTGCATTCAAAAGCTAAAAAGATTTGATAACTATAACAGGCCTCTAGCCTTTACCACACCTAGTGGTAACTTAATCATGTCAATGCACTTAAACAATACCATACAACGTAGTAACATCCCAATTTTGGGAAGTTCTTACCTGGATTTCCCCTTTGGCAATTTCACACATAATTTCCAAAAGAAGGATACTTACCTGCAGGGCTGCCATTAAACGAGTTTAATGCTACCTGATCAATTGATGACAATAGGAGCTCTTATGCTTCCTTATTAGCCTTATTAGCTCTTGTTGCTTCCATCCGTGTGTAGCAACATTATCAACAACACTTGCAAACATGCAAGTATTATCACCCTTTGGCTATCCCAACAAGCCATATAATACTTGCTACTACAGTAATTGCAACAACTTCTTTCTTCCTGTATCACGTTTCCTTGTTTATCCCAGAAGTCTTCCCTTCTCCTGGATTCCTGAACCTTCAAATGATCTTCACTGTAGTTACTGTGTATGATTATTTCTTATCTGAGCACCTTCTTAGCCAAAACACTCTTGGTTGTCTTTGTTTTTCCATCCAAATACTAAGATGATATTAATCTTTAGATTTTATTTAATTCCTATATCCATCTATCCCAACTCATACTTGGATGAATTATGATTCTAATCTTGTTGTCTTATAGACTTTGGATATTTAATATCCATTTATTTTCGGATCCCTCTGATCCAACTCCTCCATGATCCCATTCTATTTCTAGTCATTATTTTCTGAGTGACCTAGGACAGTTAAAACCAACTTCCCCTTTGAGGTGCTTGATTTATCCTTCCCTTAACTGATCATTCAGTACTTGGATTTGCTTGTTGCCTATTACTTTCCCTTGCCTTGACCAATCTGATTTCAACCTGTCTTGCACAATCCAATTCTATTATGCCATAAATAATGCCCTTCATACCATGCTTTCACTGCACACTCTAATGATCATAAGGGAAGCATTACTCTAATTTAATAGCTAATCCATAGATATGATTCACTTCTTATTCATATGCAATAAGCCTCTTTCTTTATCTGATTACTGTCATTCAGGTAGTCAATTCCTTTTATAATAGATTTGAATCCCATGTATTGCTTTAATCTGTAACTGGTTTCTTTGGGAGTGAATGCACTTTCAATAATTCCTTCACTACTTGATCTATTCCTCTGTCCGAATTCCATTGAGTACTTGACTAACATGAGACGACTTCCTGTAGTGGCTTCCAAATACTTTATGGCTGTGCCAAGATTCATACATTAACCTTTTGTAGTCTTGGCCTTTGGTCATCTTCTGAAACATTTTTTCATAGCACTTTTTCCTTGAGTACCTCTACAAAAATATTTTTAGCTAAGACCCAAGTCTCAAGAACTACATCATCGCAGAGACTTGATAGTTTGGAGAACTGGAAAAGCAATCGTGGTTTTTTAAAACAGACGCATGGCGCCTCCAGAGATACATCAGGTGAAAGGTGGTTTGCCGAAACCACCTTTGTCAAAGTTTCGATGTCGCATGCTTCAATATGTCAAAAACACTGCTCGTGGGACGGGCGACAGCTAGTCAGATCACCCTTTTTCACTCACTTGGTATTTCACAGCCATGTGACGTCAGTTGAACGCTGCCATGTAACAAACTCAAAAGATAATCATTTGAAATGGATTAGCCAAGCATGGAAACCCAACGCACTTGTACGTAGTCTGTCTGTGCTTCATGATTGGGATTCTATAACTACCAATCCTCGAGTATGAAGGCATCAGCTTATCCATAAATGGAGTAATCTCCAAATTGCTCGACTTTATTCTCTTTGTAAAAGCATTTCGGTGCCCACAAACTGAGGTACATGGACAAGGCTAAATCCAGTGAGACTGGTTATTCGGGCAACGAGCTAGACTTTTCTACGAATAAGGAGGAAAGGGTACTTGCACACATTCTAGCGACTAAATTCCACACAGAGCCATCTATCGACTGGTAGTTTGAAGTCGGGTTGAATCCCATTATGAATTATTTAGTCATCAACAACCCAGCTGCTAAGAAGAAAAGGAGCAAGCGACAAAAGAAGGAAACCACATCTGAAACGGCTGAAAGTGTTGGAGAGAATCAACCGGTCTGGTTAGATTCTTTAAAGGAGGAGATTTCTAAGCTGAAATGAGTCCTCATATTAAAATTCAAGTGCATTTCAAAAAAATTTGGACGGTTAGTAGCAGAGGAAAAAGGACCCCAGAGGTGGTAACTGTTATTTTAAATCATTCCCTTTTTACAACTTTGCACGCACAAGTTTCAATATGTGCTCCCATAATTGCCATGTGTTGCAACATCATAGTTAAATTGTGCTTCGTGCACTTTACAACCACTGTGTATCACTTCTTTGTCATGCCAATAACATGCGTTCACTTTAGTGTCGTGCGCCAATAACTACCGCGCGCAGTTTGGTTCTTACACTAATAACGGTTGCGCACAGTTTTTTTTTTTTTTGTATTGCGCACTGATATTCCACATGCATTTCTCTCTATGCATTGCACCATGCCAAAGTTCAATATGCCCCCACCGCGCATTAATACTCTGCGCGCACATACTAAACTATCGTGCGACAACATATACCCATATTGCGCGTGCGCCAATCAAACTGCACTGTGCTCTGCCAATACAATATACACCCTGCGCGCCCTTATTGTGTGTGTGTACACCGTGTGCACCTTCTTATGCGTGTGCACTCTGTGCAATGTCAAATTTAGTGCGTGCACCCACACACCATATTCTTCCGGTGCCACAATTTACCACACACTCCATCACACTAACTTTTCTGCGTGGTACCTAGACGCTAACATTTTTCGCGCAGTACCTGCACGCTAACCTTTTCCGCTCCATTTGTCATGGCTTCACTGTAACTTCAAATTCGACCAATTTCAGATTTGAATTTGCTAGGACAAATATTAAATCAGTAATATTTCATCACTTGGCTGAATTTCTCCATTTTCTCATGAATCCATCCACAGAAATTGGGGCTGTTCTCCATTTCCACCCAGCTTCTATTACTTTTTTCCATGGATGCTCTACAACTGAAATTTGGCCACTTCGAATTAAATCCTCTGTGACATTTTTCTTCAAATCAACTTACTCGGCCCATTCAGGCTTAGTGTTGAAAACTGAAGCTCTGATACCAATTTGTGACACACCCGGCCTCACATAGGCCGGGGGTGTGCCACTCCTCAGATGCTTTACTTAGCTCTGAAACCATATTTGTAACATTCCCAGCCTTCAAAAGGCCAGGCCATGCTACTCCTGAACACTCTTTCATGCTTAGATACCAATTTGTAATGTCCCCAACCATTCATGTCGGGCCATGCTACACCGGAGAACACATTTGTTCTCTGTGCGGAACGTACTGTAACATAATTAGCATCCTAACTAAGTTATGTCTCATATAAATTTCTAACTGCATGCAATTACTCATATGCACATACAGAACTCTTGTGGAAGCTTAATATATATAAAACGCGAATAGGCAAATATGCTATGTAAATGCATGGATTCACACTGAAAAGTAGTAAACATATACATGCAACATATACATGCAATACCCATAAGCATACAGACAACTATAATCACGCATAGTATAAACCCATTAAAATAACACGTGAATAATAATGCAACATGTAAATTAATCACACAATTGACACTTGTCTTTGTGAAAATATCACCAACTGTGTGCATACCTTCCATGAACCTCCCAGCCTTAGACCACACTATTCATCACTCTCAACAGTGAGTCACCCCCGAGCTAGGACTAAACTCCACCCAGGTAAAGGGTTCCTAACTAGGCTAAAGGCTCATGAGCAACAGGAAAGACTTTGTCTCAGGTGCTCACTCAACTAACAACCTACAATCCCTCATTCCCCACATGCCTGTCCCACCCAAGGAAGTGTGCCCCTTCTCTGCTCAAAAGTTCCTCGGCTACCCCACTTCCCTTCCAGGGCTTCAACAACAGGCTGGATAGGAAGTCTTATATCCCTACAACTATAGTTCAACACCTTCAGGAAATCAATCCCCAACAATTCTCTCACCCAGAGAAGTGCTCACGGGCCTGACAGCCCGCCTCTTCAATATCCCACGGGCCTGACAACCCGCTTCTTCAATCTCACTCCCAAGCTAACAATTACCCAATAGAAGACTCTGGATACAGGTTCAGGTAAAGTCATGAAGATACAAATGATAACTCAATGGTTGCCATATTCATGGATGATTGACTGTATATCTCAGTGAGGGATGAATCAGGGAAAAGATGATGGTTTGAATGATGGAGAGCCCCCCAAAATGAACTAAGTCCAACAATATGTATGCATGCCCCCAACTTGACACTTGTCATGTTGGAAGCTACTTTGGCCCACTTGGCCCCAACTTAGAACTTTGGATAACATAATTATCCATACTTTATGATTTAAGAAATATTAATATAATATTCCTTAACTTAGCCCCTTCCCTTTCCCTAACTAGTGGAGTTTAGTCCCCCATCTCTTTTATCGTGGTCAGTCTGCACACAACGATGTATTTTATATTAAATATGATATATGTACAAAATTAGGTGCACTGGCCTTTAACATCTAGGCTCTCTGGCCTAATCAAAACATAAGCATCCTAGCTTATAATACTGGCTCACTAGCCTATAAACATATCATATACACAAGGCTCCCTGGCCTCTACATCGCGCGCACTTAAGATGCTGCGCGCGGTATCCCAGAATGTGCACACTTCCTCATTTTACTACGCAATACCCGCGCATGCTACACCATTGAATGTGCATACCAAAATTATATCAAATCATCTCACCAGCTTATGTAAATTTATATTTTACATTTGCAATTAGGTTCGACCTTAGGGATATTACAATATTCTTGAGAAAAAGGCAGGTCCCAGGGATCATACTCAATAATCTGACAAGGCACATCAAAGTCGCACTCACTTGTGTAATCCAAACCATTGGGATCCATCACATGCTTGTCAGCCCACTCTCGACTATATAAAATCTCAAAAGTGCCATCTCCCATGGGAATATGTGCATGAGTGAGGTCCATACTGAGAAAACCCCCAAGAGTAGTGAACCAACTTCTTGATAGAATCATCCCCCAAGCATCTAGAACATCAATCACCATTATGTTCATAATGAGGCTGATATGAGGGAAGTCGATCAGGTAAACTTCAACATCTTCACAAACCCCGTAAACCTTGACCTTCTTGGAATAAATACCACAAACATTTCCATAAGGTCGAGTCATCTTCAAACCAAGTTGTTCCATTATTTTCAAGGACATTACATTTCCCGAGGCTCTGAAGTCCAACATACAATTATTAAAATGAAGGCCATTCATTCCCAAAGAGAAATGAAAAGGGGGGTTATTATCCTTCTGCCAATCAAGATACATTTTATTGAGGATTATTGGAGGGTCCTCCTTCTCGGATGGTACTTTCAATAACTTCAAGACTTCTCTTCTTAAGGACGAGATGTTGCAAATTTCTATCACAGAGACTGTCATATTCAACTTCCCAAACATAGTTTGAACGTCTATATTCAACTGAATTTCCTCCTCTGTTGAAGTTGGTTTTTGAATCAACTCGTAGACTAGGGATGGAAGTGGTGGGACTACCCTCTCTATAGATGGAAGAGGAGCTTCTACCCCTGGATGGGGTGGAGTGGAAGGTTGTTGCGAAAGAACTGAGGCTTTATTTCTTCCTGCAAACGTCAAAACCTTTTTTTTCTCAATTCCTTTCTTTGATCCTTTGTCAATTGATTCAACACTCTGAGTTTCCCTTCTCTAGCTCCACTTTTTCTAACTTCATCAATATTTTCCTGAGTAATATCTTCTTCTCGGAAGTTGTAAATCATGTCCATGAAATTTATGCCATCAAAAGAGTCTTCATCACTTTGGGGGCACTCATCTTCCTGATGAGGTTCTTGGCAAGGAGAACAACATGGTGCCTCTTTAGTGTTGACCATCCCAACCGGGTTCAAAGTGTCGGGAGATTTTGCCTCTTGTGGAGGCCCTTGCTTCTAACCTGTGGCATCTCTCTGTTTTCTAGAAAATTGAGTTCTGGAGGCAGATTGATTTCTTTCCACAGTGGTTAATTGGCCCATGATATGATTCTGATTTTGGAAAAACTAAGTACTCATCTAGTCTATCGTATGAGCCAAGAGAGTAATCAAATCTGGTGGACTACTACTAGAAGCCTTGGTCTTTACTTCTATCTTGGCAAGAGGATATTGAAAAGTGTCAACCTTCGAGCCAAGAAGGTTCTCTTCAATCTCTGCGCTATACTCTTTGTCTTGTGCTAGGTTTATGGGCTTCTTATCCTTCAGGATGAAATAAAATTCCCCATCGAATGTATTCATATAAGGAGACATACAACTGCATCTGGAGGACATAGATTTGTCAGGATTTGGATGTATAACCTGTCAAACCTATTTTCAAATTCATTCATTGTCTCATTCTCATTTTTCTTTATCTGATTGAACTGAGCTACAAGCATTCCATTGTCTTTCTTTGATGTCCATTTATTCATGAATAACTTGGCAAAGTCTTCCTAAGATGCTATGTGATTATCAGGAATTCCTCTAAGCCATCTTTGAGCATCTTCAATCAATGATGAGGCTAGTAGCTTCATTTCTAGATCTTGATGTTCCACTTCTGCATTTTCCTTGTCTCGGCCCATAGCATAGAGATGATCATCGATTGTGATCACGTTGTTTCTAGAGAATTTTGGAAACCGTTTGTGAGACTCTTTTGGCATGGTATGGGGATATCCGGTAATGGTGGCCATGTTCAAGGGTTTGTAAAGGCCTTTTTCCCAAGGGTGAGCCATTGGAGTAATGGGAAGGGTACCTTGGAAAAGGGTTTTGACAATGGGAGACTTTAGAGGAGGACTTCTTCGGTAAACCATAGAAGGCTTGAATCTCCAAGAGGGAAATGTATTGAGCGAACATGGATTCTGGGAAGGTGCAGTCGCCAGATGGGCTTCAAGAAGAGATCATCAAGGGTGGAAAGTGAACATCCTTCAAGTGGAGTCGCCAAGAAATCTAGGGGTAAATGCTTTGGGATGTGTTGATAGTCAAATATGACCATATTCAACATTTAGGAATTCGCTCGGTCAGAGTCCTGATTAGATCCTTATCCGTTGTAAATGGCGATTCCGACTAGTTTAGGTCTAGTTACCTTTAACTATATTGAACTACAAAAAAATTAAATCTAAGAGAAATATATACACTTGTTAACTGATTGAAATTTTTTTTTTATTCTCTATCAAATAACGAACTAAAACATATATAGATTTAAAAACTATTTATAAAAAAAAACTAATTCTAATTATCATAAAAGTTACTCCTACGAAAGGAGATTTCGTTTTCTCTCTTTAAGAATAAGGAGTATTTGAAATGAGAATGAAAATTTAATAAGATCTATTTTAGCAAATAAAACTAATATAATGCCCGGGTTTAATTCTAATAGTATATGAATTGAGTAAGATAAGAAATATTCAAAAAGATATAGATCTTCAGAAAATATGCCTGAGTATAACAATTGTGTATGAATTAATAGATCTGTCTAAGTAGTTAACACAGATCTTTGATCAAAACAATATTCATATACATAATAATACTGAAACAACGTGTAAAATAAAAATGAAACAATCTAATTCATTAACAGTAATCAATTCAATCAACTATAATTCTAGTAACACATCATTTAGATAAGACTTTGATTTAAAAATAAATAAACACTCAGATACCAGTAACAATATTGAATACTGATACTTGTATTAATATTCAAAGCCAAAATGATCCAGTATAATTTTCAAAGAAAATACTTCTACAATAGTGCATAAGTTTCATTCTTATCCCAAAAACTAAACACCTTCTATCATCTTTCTTTCTCTCTTTTGTATCGAAAGAGTTCAAATCAAAACTTAACTTCCTTCTATAACTAAAAGAAGTTATCTATTTTAATTGTTTAGAATGGGAAACTATAAAAAATGTTTAATTCCCAAACCATATTAACAAAATCTATAAAATGAAAATTATTTTTCTTTTAACAGCTAAATTTTCATTTTTTTTGAAATTATGCATGGAAAACTAATATTCCATATTCTCGTAGTCATCCAGGTCATTCTTTTAACACCTATAAAAACAACAAAAAAAGTAAATAACAAAAATTAATAAACCATAAAAACAAAATTAGGGTTGCTACAAAATTTTAAATTATGTAGCTACTCATTTATTTATGAAAATTAAACAAAAAACGAAAATAAAGAAAACGTTTAACTGATACCATTGAAATAAAACACCTTAATCATTGAGAATTATGAGGTAAAGTATTAAATTCTGAGTTAACGAAAATGTTAACCCCTGGTGAGTTGATAGCAATCGACTCTCCTTTTTTGTCATGCTTGGAAATTGAAGCTTGTCTTCTTTGGCTTTCAACCGATGATTTGTTTTATGCTCTCAGTAGTTGGTTTTCCAGCTCTAAATCAACTATATTTGCTTGTATAAAAAAAATGTTGAATACTATTTATCTTTCCAAAAGGAAACTTCCATATTTGGATCAATTTTATCTTTTTCTTTCTCGAATTCTTCAACAACCTTTTCAAAAAGTTCTTCAATTGTATGCAAATAAATGTTCTGGGGAGAAGAAAATTCTTGATTTTTAACTAATTCCTCATCTTCGATTTGAATAGGAGAACTGACATTAGAAGTTTTCCTAGATTTTTTTCGGAGCATTCTGGAAATCTTTCTTCCTTGAAGTTTGTTCATGAAATTGACTAACTTCCTAGAATCATCATTCTTTTCAAAAACAAGAGGATTTTATTTTTTACCACATTTAGATGCAAGAGACAAAACCACGGTTTGTTTGGATACTTTAGCATAAACCTGGGGTATTTCGCTTAAAACAATTGACTCTGGTTTGAGGTTCAACCTTAAAGATTGACTATGTGTAACCCTCACAACATTTTATTGAGAAATGAAAACCTATGGGTGAGAAAGGACATTATCCTCTACAAGATTCAAGGTTTCAAACTCTAACTCAGAGTTGTGAGCCTGTAAGTTCGACTCAGGGTAATATTGAAAATGATTTCTCTTAATAAATTCCTCCCAAGAATTGTTGTTTTGTTTTAACCGAGATTGAATCAAAATTTTAACTAAACCATGATGGAAAATATTTATTTTTGAACTAAGATTTTTCCTCTCGTAGAAATGAGTCATTTTTGAAATGCTTTTGAACAAGAAGAACAACATGTTTGATTCATAATCCATGAAAACCATCAACAACAGGAAGTGGTATATAAAGAAAATACTATATCGACCTTTGCAGGTGATAAAACCTTTGATAATTCCTAAAATAAAATGCCATTTTTCTTTCACTAGGGAGATAGACATACCTTTATAATCATATTTGCACTCAGGAGAAATTAAGATTTCTGACCAGGGGATTTCTTTAATTATTTTGGTCTTGGACCATCATTCCCCTTTTAATGACAACTTGGTCACTCTGGCTATCATTTCCTCTTTTATTTGTAACTCAATATCTCCAACCATGGTACATTCACCATTAAAATTCAATAAAACAACTTTAGTAACCTGTGAATTATAGCCATTAAATATCCACAAGAAATCTAACTAGCCAAACTTTTGAAATGTCGGATAATAGTCTTCATTAGCTTCAATAAGTTCCATGCCAGGTTCGATTCTTGGATATCATACACATACTGAAAGTTTACTATAGCCCGGGAAAAACTCTCATGGAAAGGTAACAAACCCTCACCCATGGGTAAAAACCTTCAACTCTTGGGGTAAAACAATATCGAAATAACTCAAACCCTTCAACAAAGTAATCCTATCATGACTTGAGATGGGTAATCAATTCATAGTAATGGCGAGGCAGACAAGTACAAAATGTGGAGGGAGATTAACATATCTTCGAAAATATCACCCATTCACATGAGGTATGAAAAATCATAGGATTGTAGAAATAAATTAAAGTCATTAAAATTCATGATGAAAAGATAAAGACTTGATTCATCACCTTTTTTTATTTTGGATTAACATATTAACCTTATTTATGGTAATGGCAACCTTGATTAAATTTTTGAAAAGACAACCTAAATTCTCATGAATATAGTTAATGGTCAATATAATTTTGAAATTTTCAAACTCTTAAATATTTTCAAAACAAAACTCTTAGAGAAGTAATATAAGCATGAATTTGGGACCTTTTTCAAATACTGCAGCTCAGGTATAAATTGTCAAAAATAATGTAGATGAGAAAAATAATCAAGGATATGTGGATCAATAACGTCTAATGACTTGGCAATCAAAATCCCTGATAAAAAAATTTATAAAATGAAAACAAACCATGAAGGAAGATGTCATTAAAATCTATATGAAGCTTCAAAGGACTTGGGAGCATGATCAACCAAATTTTCAAAAACTGAAAAATAATAATCAAGTGAAAACATGATGATTTTCAAAAAAAAATTAAAAGATTTTTGTTTTAAAAATGAAAAAGAAAGAAGGGTCCCAAATTTATTTATATCACATGCAAAATTTGGGAGGTTGTTATATGCTACAACAGGATGGTAGCTTTCCAAAGTGTCATTAGGGAACGAAAGAGGATTCAAAATCCTACCAGACAACGCTGCCAAAATGTTATTGCATAAACTGTAGGTTGGGAAAAGCCCAACTCAATCCACGGGATGTAGATAACGGTGGGAGAATCTACCCACTATCACCTTAGGTAAACCCTCCCCTTTCTTTAGTGAAGGATAAATCCAACACAAGGGGGGAATCTCAGGTGACCCTAGGGGGAACTGAGATGGAAGGTGAGGTTATGGAAGTGATGCCCCTATAGGTCAAGTTACTAAGTGAAGAATGTCTTGGTAACGAGTCTCGAAGATGGTCTATGGTTGCCAAGTGTTTCGGTACCTGCGGAAGAGAATTGTAATTGCCCGAGACACAAGAAGAAACACGTATACAAGCTCAAAGTTAAGTGCACATAAGAAACCATAATGTGACATCATCCCTCTAAAGGGTGACGTTTTGGCACCTTTTTGCAAGTCGTTGGAGTGAAGAATGGAAGTCGTTGGGCCTTATAGGGCCTCCATCTCATGCGCTATGGTTTCTTCCTTCAAGCCAAGCCTTCTCCCATCAAAACATGCCAAGTGTTATTCACCACCAAAACCCTATCCCTAGGGTGACGTCAAGCTCCTCAAGTGTGACGTTTTGGATTCAAGAGCAAGACGTTGGGATGGAAATGGGCTAGGGTAGATCCTCCAAGGTGTCTCTTAATCTTCCAAAGGCTACCATCATCGTCCAATGTGCGGGCCATGGTATCCAACATGTGTACTTCAAGCCCTAAGGAAACCCAAGCTAAGCTTGTTCTTCCAAAACTATCCACCAACTAGGTCCTGCAAAGACAATGAACAGGCCTTCCAAGGATCTCAAGTCAAATGCATAATGATAAGTAAATCAAGTCAACAAAAGATCCATCCAAGCATGTGCATCAAAAACCACCTCATCAAACTAAACAAGTGCTCAAAGACCCTATGCAATTTTCCAAGTTTAGGTATGGGAGGGTTGACAAAGCGACCTATTGGGTGAATCATACCTCAAGTTTAGGAGTGTTTCCAAAGTGGACCCCTCTCTAGGTCATGTGGATAAGGTGACATGGATGGGGGAAGACATTTTGGCCATGGGGTTCATGACATACCAGGGATCATAGTGTATCATTTATGGGTGCTTTTGTAGAGGGTGTGTTGCACCTTCATTTTCAATGCAACCTTTTTCCAAGCCCATTTATTTCTTTTTGTTCTTTTGAGATGTTTCTAGGTTGAAGCCAAGATGGGGCTTCTACCTAAGCATGAAAAACAATGCCCTTCTACCTAAGCATGAAAAACAATGCCCACCTTGACTCTACTTTGGTCACATATGCTTCCCCAAGTTGAAGACAATGTGTGGGGCTTCTACCTAAGCATGAAAAAAATTACCTACACATGCTCCACCTTGGTTGGAATTTTGTATTAGTTATTTTTCATGGGTCCCATCAATTTATTATGAGAGACATTTAATTGTCCTCAAGATCCTTGGGCGAGCATCTAGAAGGTTCATGATTGGATTTTATCTTTTTCCACCTACAAGCCTCTAGGCCTTCAACCCCTTCTTCCCATAAAATGAGGGACAATCTTTTCTTGGGTCAATACTCCCAAAAATCCCAAATAATAAGGAGATGAGGGGATGAATTATGGAAAATGGTAAGTATGGTCAGGAATGGGACGATATCCTATCAATGGGACCTCCCAGTAGCAAACCTATCCCTAAGGGAGACTTCTTACTAGGGCACAATGTCAACCACCAAGGTGAAACAAGGAAAATAGCATAATTTCGAAGTAGACGTCACATAATCAAAAGCATTTTTAAATGCAACAAACTCAAATGCCTCAAATATTGAAATGATACTCACCATAATACCTTACTTGTACCTCATGCAACAAGATTGATCCATAAATGGTAGGCCTGTGGCCTGTACATCTCACCAACACAGATTCTACTACATAATAAAATTTTTATTTTTATCTTGATATTCTTCGTTTGGTTATAATCCTTGCAATATGCCAATCAATCAAGTCGACCAAATAATAAACTAGTCGACCACCCGCTAGTCGAGTCGGCCTTCTGGATGACTAGTTGAATGCTCCGATGGTCGGGTCGACCGAATGGAACCCCGGTTGAATGCTTTGATGGTTGGGCCGACCAAATGAAAGCCCAGTCAAATTATTTCATGGTCGGGTCGACCAAATGAAAGCATGGTCGAATTATTTGATGGTCGGGTTGACCAAAGGAAATCTCTATCGAATTATTTTATGGTCAGGTTGACCAAAGAAAAGGTCGGTCAATTTCTTTGATGGTCGGGTTGACCAAAGGAAATCTCGGTCAAATTCTTTGATAGTATGGTCGGCCAAATGAAACCCCGGTCGAATGCTTTGATGGTTGGGTCGGAAAAATGAAACCCCGACCAACTAAATGAGGAAAATCGACCATGAGGTAAACCCAGTCAGAATGAGTCAACCAACAATGGAGATAAATGCTTAAAGGGTGTTTTTTGTAACCAACAACAATCAAAATTGTTTGGGGGTGAATTGGGTAACTGGAGAAGAAGAAAAACATCCAGAGGGTATGTAAGCTCACCCAGGTAAGTATATATCAGCCTAGGAAGTAAATAAAATGCCCAAGGTTCATAAATCTTGCCAGGTAAGTTTAAATTCATACAAGAAACAAATGAATGCTATGTACATCCAGTGGGAAAAATAAAATCACCCAACAATGAAAAATTATGTGAACGGGTGCTACATGATGAAAATTCACTTCAACAAAGTATGTACAACACACTTCAACTTGTAACAAAGATACCCAAGAACATAGTGCAATAACTCTTAGATATCATCATTTAAATGGGATTTTTATTATGCTCAGGAGAAAATTACAAGGGGGTGAGTGATACACAAACTCTATGTATTGTTTCTCACTAGAATTACAAAATTGTAGAGGTCAAGGCTCAAAGACGCCTTTGCTTAGAGTGAACAAGCACATTAACTCCTTCATCCACCCAACTCCAAGAAGGTTGCCTTCTTCAAGCTCTAATTTTTTCTACTATCGTTCCCCATTTCTCCTTTCATCTCCCTTCTCCCCTCTTCACTGCATCTCTCATTATTTTAATGGGATGCCTTTGGAAGGCCAACCATCACAATGGTTCTTTTCCACTTCCAACTTTTTCCAAAAATAAAAAATAAAGTAAAAATGATATGTTTACAAAATTTACAAAAGAGTAAGAAGCTAAGTGCTTATTATCAAGTTTTGGAGAGGATCCAATTCGGATCAAAGAGCCAATGTATTCTGAAATCTATCTGATGTGGTGGATACCTGATGAACCTGAGACCTGTGGTGGTGAGGTGGGTCTTTGTCTGTGCAAGTGGACGTTTCTCAACCATATGTCTCTCGGTACTCCATGTCTGCAACCTGAGGCCCTCGAGACATCATCTACTTAGTTATCCCTAAGAAATGGGTATAACATATGGCTCCTACTTGGGGACATGTACTCGTCGTAGAGTGCATGCCAGCCACAACAACTTCTAGTGGTCTTGTGCCTACACTGAAACATAAAACTGTAAAATCCAGGGTATTTATATCACCTTGTGTCCATATATATCAAATCTAAAAATGTAAAAAATACAAATAATGTAGAAAAGAAATTTTTAGCATTTTTTCAAAAATTTATAAACTACACATATAATATGATGAAAGCAAAATGAAAGTAGAGAAAAATGAAAAATGAGATGCAACTAAACTATCCCTAACAATCAAGATGAAAATGCAAGGAAAGCAATATGACCTACCTACTTTCCTGGAGCTTGGGCCCTAAAGAAGTCAAGTGCCCTGAATGTAGGGTTGAAGAAGAGACCCATCTACAGGTAATGGAATCTTTCTCCCATCCAAGGTTGTCAAATAGTACTTCTCTTTATCAGACTTCTTCTTGACAATGTAAGGACCAAGCCAAGAGTTATTATCCTTCTGATCGTATTTAGGCTTTCCCTTCCTCTTATCCCATGTGAATGCAAGAATTCCTTCTTTGTAGTTGATGTAAGGTATATCTTCGATGTAGGGATACGAAGGAGGTTTTGTGTTGATTGGATATTTAATAGCTTTCTCACATTCTTTGTTCTCTTTATCTTCTTTCTTCAATATATGGATGGACCCTGGCTCTTTCCCTTGAAACATCACAAGATTCTCCTTCTACTCATTTGTCCTTGGGAGTAGTGTATCTATGTAATCTTCCTGAGCAAAAGGCAAGTCCCAAGGATCATACTCAATAATATGACAAGGCACATGAAAGTCACACTCACTTGTGTAATTCAGACCATTGGGATCCATCACATGCTTGGCATCCCACACTCGACTATATAAAATCTCAAAAGTGCCACCCCCATTGGAATATGTGTGTGGGTAAGGTCCATACTAAGAAAAACCCCAAGAGTAGCAGACTAGCTTCTTGATATAAGGGTCCCCCAAGCGTTTGGAACATCAATCACCACTATGCTCATAATGAAGCTGATATGAGGGAATTCAATAAGGTAAACTTCAACATATTCACAAAGCCCGTAAATCTTGACCTTCTTGGAATCAATACCACAAACATTTCCATAAGGTTGGATCATCTTCAAACCAAGTTGTTCCATTATTTTCATGAAATTACATTTTTTGAGGCTCTGGAGTCCAATGTACAATTATTCAAACAAAGGTCATTCATTCCCATAGAGAGATAAAAAGGGGAGTTATTATCCTTCTGTCGATCAAGATACATGGTATTGAGGATTATTGGAGGGTCCTCCTTCTCGTTTGGTAATTTCAATAACTTCAATACTTCTCTTCTTACAGGTGGTATCTTGCACATTTTCGTCATAGGGACTATCATATTCAACTTCCCAAACATAGTTGTCATGTCTATATTCAAAGTAATTTCCTCTTTTGTCGAAGTTAGTTTTCGAAGCCACTCACGGAGTGGGGGTGGAAGTGGTGGGACTACCCTCTCTATAGACAGAAGAGGAGCTTCTACCCCTGGATGGGGCAGAGTGGAAGGTTGTTGCGGAGGAAATGTGTCTTTATTTCATCTTGCATACATCAAAACCTCCTTTTTTCTCAATTCTCTTCTTTGATCCCATGTCAATTGATTCAACACTCTGATTTGTCCTTCTATAGCTCCTCTTTTTCTAACTTCATCAATATGTTCCTGAGCATTATCTTCTTCTTGGAAGTTGCAAATCATGTGCATGAAATTTATACCATCAGAAGAGTCTTCATCATGTTGGGGGCACTCATCCTCATGATGAGGTTCTTGGCAAGGAGAACACCATGGTGCCTCTTGAGTGTTGACCATCCCAACCGGGTTCAAGGTGTCAGGATATTTTGCCTCTTGTTGAGGCCTCGAATTCCAACCTGTGGCATCTCTTTGCTATCTAGCAAACTGAGGTCTGGAGGTAGATTTATTTCTTTCAACAATGGCTAATCAGACGATGATATGATTCTAAGCTTGGACAAACTGAGTACTCATTTGGTCTATCTTCTGAATCAAGAGAGTAATCAGATCTGGTGGACTGCTACTAGTAGCCTTAGTCCTTACTTATGTCTTGACATGAGGATACTAAAAAGGGTCCACCTTCAAGTCAAGATGTTTCTCTTCAATCTCTGCGCTATACTCTTTGGCTTGTTCCAGGGTTGTGGGATTCTTATCCTTTAGGATGAAACAAAATTTACCATAGAATGCATTCATATAAATGAGATGGACAATTGCTTCTGGAGGAAGTAGATCTGTCGGGATTTGGTTGTACAACCTGTACAACCTGTTGTCAAATTCATTGACTATCTCATTCTCCTTTTTCTTTATCTGATTGAACTGAGCTACAAGCATTCTGTTGTATTTCTTTGTTGTCCATTTGTTCTTGAATAACTTGGAAAAGTATTCATAAGATGCTATGTGATTATCAGGAAGTCCTTTGAACCATATTTGAGCATATTCAGTCAATGATGAGGCTAGTAGCTTCAGTTCTACATCCTCATGTTCCACTTCTGCATTTTCCATGTCTCGACCCATAGCATAGAGATGATCATCGAATGTGATCACATTCTTTCTTGAGAACTTTGGAAACCATTTGTGAGACTCTTTTGGCATGGTATTGGGATATACGAGAATGGTGGCCATGTTCAATGGTTTGTAAAGGTCATTTTCCTAAGGGTGATCCATTGGAGTAAGAGGAAGGGTACCTTGGAAAAGGGTTTTGACAATGACATACTTGAGAGGAGGCCTTCTTCAGTAAAACTTAGATGGCTTGAATCTCTAAGGGGGGGAATTCTTGAGGGAAGATGGATTCTTGGAAGGTGGAGTCGTCAGATGGGCTTCAAGAAGACCTCATCAAGGGTGGACGGGGAACGTGATTCAATTGGAGTCGCCAGGAAAGCTAGGGGTAAAGGCTTTGGGATGGGAGCTTGCCAAAGTGTCATTAGGGCATGAAAGAGGATTCAAAATCCTCCCCAACAATGACGCCAAAATGTTATCCCACAAACTGTAGGTTGGGAAAATTTCGACCCAATCCACGGGATGGCAATAACAGTGGGAAAATCTACCCACTGTCACCTTAGGTAATCCCTCCCCTCGCTTTAGTGAAGGATAAATCCAACACAGGGGGGGAATCCTGAGTGACCCTAGGGGGAAATTATATGGAAAGGTGAATTTATATAAGTGATGCCCCTATAGGTCAAGTTACTAAGTGAATAATGGATTGGTAACGATGCTCGAAGATGGTCTATGGTTGCCAAGTGTTTTGGTACTTGTGGAAGAGAATTGTACCTTCCTGAGACATAAGAAGAAACACGTATACAAGCTCAAATTTAAGTGGACATGGAAGTTAAGATTGTTGTCCCTAATTACAACAGTGAACAACAATATATATCAGCAAGAAAAATAACCAATTACTGCAGATTCAACCACTTAACCATCAAAGATTTGTTGGAGAATGAATCATAAAACATATAGATTAACCCCAATACTTTAACACAAGCTTTAGTGGTTTTAGAGGGTTGTTATATGAAGTTTTCAAAGTAAATTTGTAACAACCAAGTGGATGTAGCAAATATTTTCTACAACAACAAGTTATAACCACGAAAACAAGCAAGTAATCCGACAAAAAGTCCACCAATTAGCAATAGAATGATAACAATGGTTTACTAGCAAATTTCCATGTTTACAATGCAAGTTAAAATCAAAATATAAGATGATTTTCTACAGCCCTAATGGTTGTATCTTTTAATTATCTATAGCTCAAGATCCACTTGACCAATCTAGACGCCCTAGAGGCTTTGACAAGCTTGAAGCATATATAAAAGATCCCAACGTAAACAATTTCAATATCTTGTTATTCTATGTATCCCAATGCATTGATTTTATTTCTCCAATGCAAGAGATTATTGTAATTAACTATTGGGTTATGCAGTCTTTAAAAATGAAAGAGCTAAGTTGTGTTATCTCCTTGGGGGTGTAATCCCTTTTACTCCCCAAGGCAAGCAAAACTAGCTAGGAAAAAACCTAGGAGGGTGTAACCCTTTACTTCTCCTAGTATTCCTTTGTGCAACAAATTATTCCAAGACAATTATGATGGGATTGGTGGGGTTGTATGCACTTATACTCCCTAAAATTTTAACAAATTAACCTTGCAACCAAGAAAATAAGCAATAACAAGAGAGATTCTTTACCTAGTCCAAGCATTAACAAGATAAAATACTTTTAACCAAGACAAATCCACCATTAAATTAAGAAATAACCTCCAAGAAAGATAGTGCCTTACTTCTTCATCCAATAGCCAAGACAAATCATCACAAGATATTGTAGCAAAGAGAGATAGACAAAATTGCCCAAGTAGGGTGCAAATTTCAGCCGAGTAGTCTTCTCACAATGGGAGAGTTATGATAAAATGACAAGAGTTTGATCTCTATTTATAAAAATCCTCCTAAAAGTGTTTGTACACTTAAATTTAGGGTAACCACAAAGTAAGGGGTCAACAACCCTTACTTTTCCCCTTTACATCATCAAATTCAAATTTAACTTTAAAAATGCACATAAGAAACCCTAATGTGACATCATCCCTTTAAAGGGTGGCATTTTGACACCTTTTTGCAAATCACTGGAGTGAAGAATGGAAGTCATTGGGCCTTATAGGGACTCCCTCTCATGTGCTAGGGTTTCCTCCTTTAATCCAATCCTTCTCCCATCAAAACGTGCCAAGTGTCCTTCACCACCAAAACCTTAGCCCTAGGGTGACGTGAAGCTCCTCAAGTGTAACATTTTGGCCTCAAGAGAAAGATGTTGGGTTGACAATGGGCTAGGGTAGATCCTCAAAGGTGTCTCATAGGCATCTAAAGGCTACCATCATCATCCAATGTGTGGGCCATGGTATCCAACATATGGGATTCAAGCCCCAAGGAAGCCCAAGCTAGGCTTGTTCTTCCAAAACTTTCCACCAACTAGGTCCTTCAAATTCAATGAATATGCCCTCCTAGGATCTCAGGTCAAATGCATTATGATAAGTATACCAAGTCAATAAAATATCCATCCAAGCATGTGCATCAAAAACCACCTCATCAAACTAAACAAGTGCTCAAAGACCCTATGCAATTTTCCAAGTTTAGGTATTGGAGCGTTGAGAAAGCGACCTTTGGGGTGAATCGTACCTCAAGTTTAGGAGTGTTTCCCAAGTGGACCCCTCTCTAGGTCATGTTGATAAGGTGACATGGATGGGGGAAGACCTTTTGGGAATGGGGTTCATGACATACAAGGGATCATAGTGTCTCATTTATGGGTGCCTTTGTAGAGGGTGTGTTGCACCTTTGTTTTCAATGCAACCTTTTTCCATGCCCATTTATTGCCTTTTGTTCTTTTGATATGTTTCCAGGTTGCAGCCAAGGTGGGGCTTCTACCTAAGCATGAAAAAAAATTCCCACCTTGAATCTACCTTGGTAACATCATGCTTCCCCAAGTTGAAGACAATGTGTGGGGCTTCTACCTAAGCATGAAAAATGTTTCCCACACACGCTCCACCTTGGTTGGCATTTTTTATTAGTTATTTTTCATGGGTCCCATCAGTTTCTTATGAGAGACATGTCATTGTCCTCGGGATCCTTGGGAGAGAATCTATAAGCTTCATGATTTTATTTTATCTTTTTCCAGCTACAAGTCTCTGGGCTTTCCGCCCCTTCTTCCCATAAAATGAGCGACAATACCTTCTCAGGTTAGTACACCTGGAAATCCCAAAAGATAAGGAGATGAGGGGATGAATTGTGGAAAATGGTAAGTATGATCGAGAATAGAACGATGTCCTATCAAGGGGACATCCCAGTAGCAAGTCTATCCCTAAATGCAACCACTTAATAGGGTGCAATTCCAACCACCAAGGTGAAACAAGGCAAAGAGAATAATTTCGAAGCAGATATCACATAATCAAAAGCAATTTTAAATGCAACAAACTCAAATGCCTCAAATATTGAAATGATACTCACCATAATACTTGACCTATACTTCATGGAGCAAGACCCAATGTATTCCAGAAGTTAGTTGATGTAATGGATACCCTCATGATGAACTTGAGACCTGTGGTGGTGAGGCGGGTCTCTGTCTGTGGAAGTGGACATTGCTCTACCATATGTCTCTCGATACTCCATGTCTGCAACCTAAGGGCCTCAAGACATCATCTCCTTAGTTATCTTTAAGAAATGGGGATAATAGGGACTTGAAGAGGGTTTTTACATAGGGACTGGTAGATCACCCTCTAGCCTAGGAATTTATGTCTGACTTTCCCACCAGGTTAAAGCATGGCCCTCTAACTTCAATCTAGCAAATGAAAATTTCTACTCTTCCTCTCTATGGTGAACACTAAAATAAACTTCTAGTTATTGCAACCAATGATTTAGTGTTAATGCATCGATCTCACCTTAGTATGGATTTATGTCCACTTTTACTTCCATATTGAATAAGGATTGTGAAGGGTTAACGACACTTAAACTCAACTGCTCTTTCTCAGATTCTTTCCACGACTCCTTTCCCGATTCTTCTCAATCTCTCGATTTCCTCTCTAATCTGATCTCCGAGTTAAAGACTTCATCATCTCTGAGCAGTCTAATCTTGTTTACTAGAGATGCCATGAGGAGGTTCATATTGTGACTGATGTTGGTAACTTCTACCTCCAACCTCTCAAATCTCTCTTCTACTGGATCTTAAAGGTTGATATGAATAGACTCGACCGCCATGGCTAGGGCCTATGCAACTTCTCTTTAGGTTGATTCTCAGATCCTTCAACTTCCCATAAATATCCCAAAATAAAAACATGCTCTTATACCAATATGACCTGTAAACTATCATGGAGGAACATTTCGTCACAACAGATCTAATAAAATACTGAAAATCTTTACTATTAAGGTTATTTTTCCTTTAGATCTCCAAAATATCTAGTTACTTATTTTTTGCTTATGCATGAAATAGATAAAATGCAAAATATAGAGCATAATAAAATATAATCACACCATCCACAAATAATCACAAGATAGGACCTAGGAAACCCAATACGGGAGAAAACCCATCTAGAAGGTGAGATTGCTCTGCTCTCTTTTCTCCGATATAGAAATGATGCAAGTACAAAGAAAGAGGCGGTCTTTGTGGAGTTGCCTTTGAACTGTGGAATGTATGGATGCTACAGAATCTCTCCTCCTTTGTTATGCTCACAGAATACCACTCTCAGATGTTTTTCTCAACTATGGAACAAGATACAATGCAAAAGAATGGAACCCCTTGTCCTCCTAGTGGTATGGTATTTAACATAGCCTAATAGCCATCTAGGGATAGGTTTTTGACTTCCTCAACCCTCAATTCTGGTAGCGTTTTGAACCTTCCAAAATATTCTTGAAATCCCTCACATGGCTAGCCCCACATGCATGAGTAACGAGGGATGATGTGGCATCATCTCATACTAGGTTGGTCAACACAATAGGTAAACTTGCGGGAGGCATAACTTTTGCATACGAACTCTGATTGACACAATTTTTGCACCGTTGGAAATTTTTCGATGTAAAGAATAGCATCACGAGGTCCTAGCTATGATGGGAAAGTTTTAATCCCAAAAAATGTTGTTTGATGCCTCAAAATGGTCCTAGAAGGTTCCATCCCCCAATTTTCCCTATTGGGACCTACCACTAAAATGGCCATGCAAGTTGATTCCTCTAAATTTTTTTCACTCTGAAAGTATCAAGATAGATGACAAGCAATATAATGATCCAATCTAGATCAGGTGACTTGGGATGCATGATGTTTTTGGATTCTTTCTAGCTTGAAGGGGATCTTGTCTCCCTAGTGAATTTCCAAACCTTTACTCAAAGCCTGGTCTATTGCTTTACTGAAATAGTTTGGAATGGTGGATCTCCCTCTCTATATTTCTTCTCATTCTTCACGGGAGGGATTTAGGTCCCTCTCTAGACAAACATGTTTATAGATATTTCTATGGGATATAGAGTGTTCACTTATGGTTTTGGAACAACATGGACTCAAGTGGTATTTGAGGTATCCACAGGTAACTGTAGAGGCATTAAGAGATTTTACAAATCAATGGGAAATTGCTAATAACCCTCTCATAAATCATCCATAATATGGAAGTGCAACAATAATAGAAATATAACAAGATAATGAATATCCTTGAAGAACATGGGGAAAAAATCTCAAAAATCGAATGGATTGCTATAAGATAAAACACTATATTCATTACACAAGTGAAGAATACTCCTCAGAAACCATGAATTAGCGAACTTCAGGATAGGTAGAATATAAAGACAATGAATGATATTTTGGATAGCAGCTCAAGGAGCCAAAGGAAAGAACCAAACTACCATACATCCAGAGGCAAATATGCAGTAACAAATTTCTCCAATGTGTTACAAATCCACGTGTATTTTGAACATTTTTTACAGGCTCTATACTTGTCTTGTTAGTATTTATATAGTTATAGCATGAGTGGGAATGAAAGGGATAGATGATAGGGGGGCAATTCAATGATGCCACTGAAAGTTTTCTTGAAACAACATGCATATTATCTTTGTAACGTTTTGCCATTTTTGGCAACATAATAATACAAATATTTCCCAATCCCAGATAAAAAAAAAACTCCTTTACTTCATCTTATAACTGAACCTATGGAAGATAAAACCCCTAAAGAGAAATAAATCCAAGAAACAATCCAGTAGCCCTCTCAATAGAACACCCTGCCTTATCCAAAAAAGGCTAGAACAAAATAAGACCCACACTCACTCAAAAAATGAACTTCCAAGAGAACTCAAAAAATTATGTGTGAAAATACCTCTTCTTCAAGCTATTAAATATATACCTATCTACAATTAAATCATCAAGGAACTCTATATAGAGATATTGGGAGAAAGAAAGGAGACCCCCATACAATAAATTTCATAGAACAACTTGTTGACCTTATGTTAGGTAAATTATTCACTCCCAAGTACTATCATCTAGGAATCATTATGGTGGATGTATGCACCAATAAAAACTTGATCCAGAACATCTTGATAGATTTAGGGGCAGTAATAAATGCAATGGACAAGGATATGATTCTCAATTAAAAATTTGAGAGAGTTGTTAAGGCAGACACCCAATGTCCTCTAACATGCAGATCAATCTACTATCAACCCAAAGGGAGTGTCATAAGATGTCAATGTATCAATTGATTCATGGGAATACCCAACATACTTTACAGTTTTTCAAACCAAGGAAAAACTTAATGGATATCTAGTCATACTTGGTAGACCATGACTAGCCATAATAGATGCATGTATATGGTGTAGAACAGGGGGATATGACTATTACAAATGGTCGATCACATAAAATACTTACTCTTTACCCCCCTGCAAAACCTTTTATTGATACAAAAACACCACTATATGTAGGACAAGAAGAAGAGGAAGACTTTTTTTAGAACACAATACACCCAATCCTCACAATAAACACTTCTTAGAACTAAAAGGGATAGATGAGGTTACATTCCTCTCAAATTATATGGAAAATTTATATCCTAGTTATGTCCATATTGAAGAATACAATGGAAAAGAGGATGAAGAAGAGCATGTATATTCTATTGATATACACAAGACCTACTAGCAATATTTACTTAGTACTTAAATAGAGCACCCATTACTCAAAACAATAGAGATCTCTCCTAATAAAACTCTGAAAATTAGTTGCAAATTGAGTCTTATCGAAGAACAACAATTGTTAGACATTCCCAGAAAACCTAGTTATAACTTTGCTTGGGATTACAAAGACATGCATGGTATTCATCCAAACATGTGAACATAATATATACATCAAGGATGACTCTTTTCCAATTAGACAACCACAAAGAAGAATGAACCCTACACTAAAATACATAATTAAAAATGAATTACAAAAACTTTTGGATGCAAATTTCATTTAACTTATCTCAAATAGTGAATGGGTTTCTCCAGTATTCATTATTCCTAAGAAAGGAGGGAAGTGAAGGATATGTGTGGACTACAAATAAATCAATAAGGCCAGTAGAAAGGTTCATTTCCCTTTACCATTCATTGACCAAGTGTTATATGACTTGTCTAGGAAAAATTCCTTCTCCTTTCTAGATGGGTTTAGTGGGTATAATCAAATTCAAATCATCCTAGGGGATGAAGATAAAACAACATTCACCTACCCTTGGGGAACCTTTTCTTATAGCGTACTCCAATTTGGACTATGTAATGCACCTTCTACCTTTCAAATAGTTATTTTCAACATTTTCTTGAATCTAGTTCATGATAATGTAGAAATATACATGGATGACTTCACTGGTTATGGAAACACATTCCAAGAAAAATTAAAAAATATAGAAAATATCCTCAAACATTGCTTCATGAATCTATCCCTAAGTAATGAAAAGTGCTTCATGCTCATGAATGAGGGTGTAGTTCTAGGAAATGACATGTATCCTAGTGGTATTGAGGTAGACCCAACCAAAGTGTCCATAATTCATCAACTACCAATACCTCAAAAAAAAAAGATGGTAGAATCTTCCTAGGTCATCCAAGCTACTACATAGGGTTTATCAAGGAGTTTAATAAATTGGTAGCTCCTTTGTTTACTATATTATCCAAGAATACATAATTTTACTAGTCACTAGAATGTCAAAAAGCATTTGAAAACATAAAAGGAAAGTTAATGGTAGACCTTGTTTATATGGCCCTACATGGAATATGTCATTTCACATTCAAATTGATTCCATTGATATATCCTCAGGTACAATGCTTGTACATCAATAATTTAAAGAGACATTTGACATTTATTACAATAGTAAAAATTTGACAGGGGTAGAACTTGATTACACAATCACAGAAAAAGAGTTTCTTGTTGTAGTTTATGCCAAAATTAAATTTAGTCATTACATCACTTGTTACCCAGTATTTGTGTATATTGACCATTCAACAATCAAATATTGAATGAACAAGGTAGTCTTGAATGCATAGATCATTAGATGGTTTCTATTATTGTAGGAATTTGACCTCACCATGCTTGACAAACAAAGAAAACAAATTTTTCTTACAAATATTTTGACTAGACTAACAAACTATGAAAATTAGGAACTTGTTGATGATTATTTTCTAGATGAGAACCCATTTGTAATCTCAGTGCAAACCCCATGGTTTGTTGACATAGCGTATTATCTAGCTCCAAGAAAATTTCCTCGACACTTTTCTTGAAGAGAGCACTACAATATTTCTATAAAAGGTGCCACATATGCATGGATTAGAGGCTACCTAATTCAGGTGGATATTGGTGGCCACCCACCTATTCCACTAGCTCAAAAGCAAGTTTTCCACCTTGGCATTTTTTCTACAGTTTTTTAGGTCCTAAACTTTTAGGGTCTTTTTGAGGGTCTAAATGATTTTTTCTATCTACTTTTCCATTCAAAATGTGTACTGCTCAGCTAGACCTTTCCAATGGTATATTAAGCACCCCAAATAGAGATCGTATGCAAAAGTTATGCCCTCGGGAAGTTGGTGTATCAACTACCCCCCATTGGGGCCCACAAACCTTTTAGAATTTCATCTTTTGGGGTTAGGGTTTTCACATTAATTCTTTATGTTAAAAAGGCCTTTCGAGCCTCATTGTAAACACTTCTTCTTGCAATGAGGTATTGTGTGATGTTGCCCCACTAGAAGTTTGTGATGTTCTTTTAGGCCAACCCTATATATGGAAGCATCATGTTAGTTATGAGTCTCGACCCCATAGTGTCATTGTTACTTTGCGGGGTCAACTCTATAGGATACTAGAGGTAGTTCTGACTATTGTCATGACAAAACAGTGCCACAAAGTAATCTCTCATGCCACAAAGTTTATCCTTTTCACAATATGGTCAGAAGATGAACATAAAGACACTACGACCACTACAGACTCTGCCCAAGACCTTTATCTCTAGCAGAAGTAGGTCTAAAAGATTGTATAAGAGAACAAATATATCATTGCTTCACCTACGGGGGTGCCTCTGCACCGCCTAGTCAAGCCAAGCTATAATAGAGCCATTCATAGCTCTATTGGCCATAGCTCTTTTCAGGTGTGCTTGGGGTTCCAACCATTAGCCCCCATAGATATAGCTCCTCGTGTTGAAACTTCACCAACAAAGTCCTTCCACACTCAGGCATATCATGGAGCTATATTGGTTGAACGGATCCAACCACTCCAACAACAGGTTCATGACTTCCTTCAACAAGCTAAGCAGGGCAACTTCTTTAGTAAGGCAAGCGGGTCACCAAGGTTCAAATTCAGAAAAAGATTCTCCATCTCCCATGGGAAATTGACTAAATAGGGACCATTTCTTCCTAAGGCGGGAGGAATTATCCAGGTGGATATCGGTGGCCACCTACCTATTCCATTGGCTGAAAACACAATTTTCCACCTTGGCAGTTTTCTACAATTTTTTAGTTCCTGAACTTCTGGGGCCATTTTGAGGGCCCAAAAAATGTTTTCTATCTACTTTTCCATACTAAATGTGTACTCCTTAGCTAGACCTTTCCAATGGTATATCAATTTCCCCAAATGACGATCGTATGCAAAAGTTACGCCCTTGGGAAGTTGACGTATCAACTACCCCCATCGGGGCCTGCAAATCTTTTGGATTTTCACCTTTTGGGGTTACATCGAGGCCCGCAAACCTTTTGGAATTTCATTTTTTGGGGTTACATCAGGGCCCACAAACCTTTTGGCGTTTCATCTTTTGGGGTTACATTGGGTCCCACAAATCTTTTGGCATTCCATCTTCCGAGGTCAGGGTTTTCTCATTAATGCTTTATGTTAAAAAGGCCTTTCAAGCCTCATTGTAAACACATATTCTTGTGAATGAGTGTAGTCGTCGCATCTCTTCTTAGAGATAATCTACCACTACTCTAGGGATTTCATTTCGCTCTACATTTTTTTTACAATTCCTGTACATTTCGTTCATTAATATAAATTGTGTATTAATGTATCTTTGTGTTTCTTACAATATCTCTATGTGTTTCCTTGTTATATCTCTGCCTTCATTTCGTTCTTAGCAAAATATAGATCATTACCCATTCAAACTTGGGCTAAACCACATACTTTATCGATGCATCAAACAAGATGAGGTAAATGAGATCTAACATGTTTGCCATGATGAACCTTGTGGGGGGCACTTTGATGCAAGTAGGACATCCTACAAAGTGCTTCAAGTAGGGTATTATTTCCCAACACCTCACAAGGGCACTAAAGAGTATGTATAACACTATGATTAGTATCAAAGAATGGAGAAGCCTAGAAAAAGGGATGATATGCCACTACAAATACAAGTCTCAATGGAACCATTTTAAAAATGGGGGTTAGACTTTGTGGGACCCATTGACCAAGAATCCAACCAAAAGGAGCACATATTGGTTTGTACAAATTACTTAACAAAATGGGAAAATGTAAAGTCAATAAAATATGCTAAACAGGAGAAGGTGTCAAAAAATTTATATGAAAAATATCCTTACAAGATTTGGAGTGCCTAGAGATATTGTAATAGAACAAGGGCCTTAGTTTACTTCTAATCTCATTGAAAATCTCATGGACCTATAAAAATTTGTCACAAGAAATCAACTGCTTATCATGTTCATGCAAATGGGAAAGTAGAAGTAAAAAATAGAGAATTAGTGAATATCTCGAGAAAGATAGTAAAGCAACACATAAAATACTGGTCAAATAGATACAAATTTGTCACAAGAAATCAATTGCTTATCACCCTCATGCAAATGGGAAGTAGAAGTAAAAAATAAATAATTAGAGAATATCTTGAGAAAGATAGTAAAGAAACACAGAAAATATTGGGCAAATAGATTAATAGAAGTTGTATGGGCATATAACACTACATGGAAGACAATTATAGGGTTAGCACCTTATGATTTGGTTTACGAAATGGTGGTTATACTACCAATTGAATTCAAAATTCAAATAATTAAAATAGCTCTAGGCATAGCACTAGATCTCTCTAAAGCACAATAAGAGAGTCTAAATAAGATCAATGTGTTGGTCGAGTATAGGCAACAAGCTTTGTTTCATACTAAAATAATCCATCAATACAAAGTAAGGTGGCATGACAAGTATGTCAAGACAAAAATATTCAAAAAAAGAGATTGGGACCTACTCTATGATTCAATATTTAAGGATTTCCAGGGAAAGTTAAAAACAATATGGTTGTGGCCTTATCAAATTGACAACCAATATGATAATGGATCAGTAAGGCTAAGAACAATAAATGAAGTAAAATTACCTCTTGTCGTTGGTGGATGCATGGTTAAACTCTACAACAAGACACTATTAAAGGAATTTACTTTCCAACTTCAGGGACATCATTTGGATCTAATTGAAATTAGCAATTAGACTAATGAGAGAGAGAGAGAGAGAGAGAGAGAGAGAGAGGTCAAACATTAGTTTTTGGGGATTGGTTTTTGTTGCATAGGGGCATGCAACCATCTGGTTGGGGGTGATGATGGGACCTCAAATTTCATTTTACTGCCCATCTTGTTGCCTTAATTTTGATACATTTTTCCTCAAACTCACGACCTTCCTAAGAACATTATTACTTTTCATGACCCACTTTCATGCTTATCTAAATGAATATAATTTGTTTAATCTCAAATGGATGTAATATATGCTTGGTTTTTTAAGTTAAATTGAGGATAATTATGTGATTTTCATTTCTTGAGCTAATGTGGTTTACAAGCAAGGAATTAATTTATCATTGATGAATGAATTTGAGAAGGGGGTTTGACCCTCACGCCATTGCTCCTCTTCGATCATTCACCACATGCCAATCAACTGGGTCGGTGAGAAATACAAGGTATTTTTTCCCCTCATGACTTTCAATACTACCAACACTTGAAGGCAACAATAAATTCCCTAGATAGTTGTACTTCCTTCAAGATCTTGGTATTCAAATTGGTACAAAAGGGAAAATAGTCATCTTGAATCAACCATGTTGAAAAGGAGGAAATCAAGGGATCACATGCACCAATCAAGGAATTGATTGAATGGGTTATGTACAACTTTCTATATCACTACAAGTATAAATAGAGACTTAGATGATAGAGTAGGGTATTCAAGTTATCATGTCATTTCCAATTGTTTCTTATAAGACTTGTAGCAATTGTATTAGAGAGGCAGAGTTCCATCCTCTCATTTATATGACATTTTATCAATAAGAGAAAGCAAAGATTACTAAATTTTTGTGTCTCTAAGAGTTTCTAGGGGTTTCGGGAATTTTCTTGAGTAGGGCCCCTTCAAGGAAAGGACATGGGATCCCTTCTTTCGCTGCATTCCTTGTCTTTAGAATTTTTGTTATAGATCTAGATAGACTTTTATAGAACAAATTTGTTGTTTTATGCTAGATTTGTATTTCATTTCCAATGGTGTTTTTATTTCTTGTATTTCTTTGAGCAATATTTTTATTTCGTGTATTTCTTTGAAGGCGTTTCTTATTTAAATTACAATGATTAGAGATTTGAAGTGCATTTCATGAATCTATTATATGATAACTAATTCTATAAGGATTGATTAATCTAGTAGTTTCATAGTGATCAGTCATTCAAGGAACCTTCTCATTTTGATTAACTTTTCATCCAATAGGCAATGACCCTATCTCCATTTGTTTTTTGGCATACTATAAGAAGAGATGGAAGTGAAAGTCATGGACTTGAGTGAATTAGAATTAAACTAGGATGAGATATCAAAGATGTTTATTTGCCTTGTCAACGTTTTATTAGAGTTTTTAAGTCAAATTAGACTTTGGTAGTTTGCATAAATAGTGCACAACACCTCACAAGTTTGCACAATCCATGCATTGACAATTTAAGGTGAAGCTAAGGACTTCAGTATATCTTGTTGCAACTCTTTGTCCCAACAACAAAGTGCATTTGTTAACATTTAATTACATTCATTTAATATAACAAAATTAAAAGCATGCATAATAAAGGAAACAATGTAGAAATCATCAAGAAACACCACAATAACATACACATGAGCGTAACAATATTCCATTGTATTTGCAAAACAATTATTGCATCTCATAGTAGTGATAAATATGCATCTACAATGTGCAAAACTAACACATGAACATAAGTCTCTCATAACATAACTCAACACTAATTCAACAAGAACTCTACATAACATCATCACTGAGTTTACATAGTAGCCTCCACATATACTTAGGTGAAAGGGGTGGCTATAAAAGAATCCCGACTATACTAAAGAATTTTCTTGGTTTAACCCACTCATACCAAAGGGTCTAAACCTTTAACAAAATATGCAAATGGGTATCAGAGATTGGGCATAGAGGGTTTATGAAATGACTCCTTCGACTCTATCTACTCAAGCTTATATAGTTCTACATACTCAAGCTTATGTAGCTTCATGTTTTAAGTGGATTCCTTTTTCTAAACACTACTCTACATTGGTAGTTAGGAAAAGTCAAGCATAACAACTTGCTAAATGCACCTTTCAACTCATCCCCGAGTTGGGTGTTGCACCTTACTATTAAAGAATGGCCTTGTATTTGGGGATTTCTCAAATAGAAACATCCCTAAACCCATTGAGCACATCAAACATTGGTTTTCAAGTGGTTATGGCATCCCATATCTTCTATGCATAGTCTACCATTGATGTTCCAGTAATGCCTTGTCCCATAGGCACGACCCTTATTAATGTAATGGTCCTTAACCCTTACACTTGAAACACAAACCAAGTATCTAGAGATTATAATGTAAGAAACCAGATACAAGAGACAAATAAGATGAAATATGTGAATTATATCCTTGTATTATGATAACTAGAAGAAATAATGCAATGTTCACTTGCCTCTTAAGGTGGGGTGACCTTTCACTAAACAAAGCTCCAAATACAACAATACTTGACAAAACATTCCATAACCTCCCAACCCTTTAAATACATTATCAGTAGAAAAACCCTAACTACTTGTGGTCCCATCATTATTGAGTACCAACTACCTAGTGGGCCTTATTACACCTCAGATTTAGTTCAATGTACCCTATACTTTTTCACTGGATGTGAACCATCATATGAGAAAATTATGTGTCTTATTGTGTAATGATGAACTAAAAGTGTGGTTGTATTTGCACTCATGTATTTTATTGGACCATGCTTAGATGTTTTATGTATTGGTGGCGGGCTATGTTGTATCTCTAGACCCCATGTGGTCGGTCATAGCCTGTCCTTTTAGTCCCCATTTGAAGATAGGATTTTCTTTTATGGATATGGTCAACTGCCCCTTGATTAACTCTTCATCGTGTCGGTCATTTATGATATGGGTTGGTATGCAACCATCTTGGGGTGGATCTAATAGGACACATGATCTAGGGGAGACACTAGTCTCTCTTACCCCTTTGTGTATGATGTAAAAGTGTTGCTCTTTGTAAATGTTGTCACACCTATATATAACACACTTAATTTACACCTAAGAATGGATCCTTTTCTTATGTATTCATCGCATTTTTTCCATATATTATTATAGAATATTCTACAGATGCTCACTTAGCTTCACATTTCCCAATGTGCTATCACAATTCTTGAGGTAGTACACATATCCCAAAGCACTAGTCACATCTTCCAAGGCACATTTGGGATATTTATGCATGCATGGAAATCCTCTACACATGCCACATTGAAGATTCCAAAGTGCCCTCTTATTTCATCCCTTTTGAGCATCTTATCACTTGCTTAGAGGATCAACCCACCCTTTTGTACATCGTACTAGCCATTGGGGGTTATATGACCCATTTTTTGACTTGGAGAGTCACTTACATGCTTAATGGAGGTGCCTTGACACTAGATATGGACATGGTCATGCCTTGGAGATATATTTCAAGGGTCTATGAGCATTATTTGAGGGGTCATCCACCTTTTGATGCTTTTCTTACTCCTTCCATGAGGTTGTTCCACATTATAAGTCTAGACATTGGACCTTTGCTTACTTGGTATGCCTCTGCACAATTATTTGAGGCCTTGACTACAATTTATCCTTGGAACATTGAGCTAATGAAGATAATATGCCCCACTTCTATGGGACATCCCCCTCCCATGAGGGTTTTATGTACATGTGGCATCATTTTATAATGTTTTGATTTGGTCTCCTTCTTTGTGTGGATGACAAGTCTTCTTTGTAATTATCCTAGGCTAATTTTAGGGAGAATGAATTAATTGGGCTCTCTTCTCATTCCAAATTGTTGTGAATTGTTGGATATCATTTGTGACTACAATTAATAGAAGATCTTCCTTTTGAGGTTTTGGTGTCAATCCTTGGAGATTTCTCTTTCTTGGTTATCTTCTTGGTGCATTAAAGATTTGTTATGGTGATTCAAGACTTCTACTAGTGTTTAAGATCAATCCATTTGAAGGGTTACTATATCACTTGGAGAGGAGACATTCTAGGGTTTTTTCCTTCTTCTCTTGTTAGCTTGGGTAAGTACTTAATCCATTAATTTGTTTTTCCTCTTGGTTCCTTGGCAAGGATTTTAAGTATTTTTTTCAAGTTATAGTTGATCTTGTTGGTGAAGGTTTTTTCCTTTGAGGAAACCCTTCTTGTAGGGCCTTGGTCGTCTTAGCTTATCTTGATTAGGTCGGGGATTATTCTACCCTTAGCGTTCTAGTCTCTTACCCTAGTCCTTAAGATAAAAGTGACCAATTTTTAAAGGGGCATACTTCTTTACCCCATAATCCCTAATTGGATTTTAAAAAGGCACTAGTCCTATATCCAACAACCAACCAAAACACCATGAAATCAAAACTTTTTATTTTTATTTTTTGTTGTTTATCAACAAATCTAATGGTGAAAGTTAAAGAAAAATATTTATGTAGATTTATTTCATTGTCTAGTGTAAAGTTAACAGATTACTTCATTTTCTAGACAATCTTATCCTAGGGTTTATGCTTAATTGTTGATCTCTAAACCTAAGGAGATAAATTGTCCATGTTGGATTGAGCTCTAATATGTTATATAACATTTTGTGGATCAATTTAAGGTGATTCTCAAATCTGGAAATTGAATTGCAACATTAAAAATAAGATTTGGTAAAACCCTAAGGCTAGGGTTTGGTGCTTCAAGGTGTTTTCTTTCTTATTCATGTCCTCTATTTCATTTCTAGATCATTTACCAAGATTATCTTACATATCTATATGTGATCTTAATCTCTAATCTAATAATTGCTTATCATTTACTTAGAGGTTTTATTTGGTGAATTCCAAGTGCTAACTTGTGAAACCCTGGGGGGATTCACCATCCATTTTACAATTTCTTGCTTAGTTAATGTCTATATATCTTTAGAACTTGTCTATAACACTTGTTTGGCTATTCTTGCATAGAATATCCATTTCCCAAGTGTAAGCGTCCAAGAAATCTTAATCGTTTGTACTTAATATCTCTCTTGAATGGTAGTTTCATTATCTAAATATGAAATTTATGTGTTTTTATTTATAAAACATATTTAGAAGTGAAAGGACAACAATAATATTGTCCTCTCCTAAGAATATAATCAATTAGTAAACACAAGTACACATTGCACCTTTTATTTATTCTAAATGTATTCACTCTTTATGTCTTAAAGTAGCTTAAAGTGGTTCTCCCCTCTTGTGGGTTTTGTTTGTTGAGTGATACACTTAATACAAATCTGAAATTGTTAATATAGTTTATCATGCACATTAGATTTGGCACACAAATCCAATAGCTCCTAACCATTCTTGAAGTGGATATAATTGTGGTTCATGCAATTGTTTCTAGTTGAATATATTTAGGGCATTGTAATCATTGATTGGAATCCTAATGCATAGGCTTGTTATATATTTTGTGGATTCATCAAAGTAGATCATATGATTTCATGGTTTTATTTTATTTAAAGAGGTTTACTTTCATTATTTTGGATACCCCCTGTGGCTTCTAGGAGTTGGCCTAAAGTGCAGGGTAAAGTGTACTAAGGTGACAATGGTGCACTTCCCTCTTGTTTCCCTTGTTAGCACCTGCGTTGGAAATTTTCACAAGGGTGTTAGTTCAAGTGGTAACATGCCTTTTTTTAATAAAGAGGGCCCTTTTACATTAAACAACTATCCACTACTACCTAATGTTCCTTATTCAAAGAAGATGGATGCATACATTAATTGACTAATTCATGGGTAACTTAAAGTAGGGAGGTTAGGGTAGGACCCTAAAATGCCCTCCCCCTTCAAAAGAAACATTTTCCTCAAGGATGGAGGTGAGGAAATTACTACAAAATCATTGTTGGTTCCCATGTTGAACCTTCTAGTTGCATATCTTTCCACTGGATTAGTACTTCTTAGACCATTTGTTGGTGCAACTGATGCTCTCTAGTGTCCAATACTGCTTCTATCTAGAGCCAAACCAAGCCTTCTTTATCAATTTCTAGTAAGTTGGTTTGCACCTTGCAATTCGATCCCATGACCTTCATCAAACAAGACACGTGAAATACTTGATTAATCTTGGAGTGGGTTGGAAGATCCAACTTGTAAACTAATTTTCTAATGTGCTAAATGATCTTATAGGTTCCATAGAACTTTAGTACTAGTTTTTGGTGGATTTTATCATTGAGTGATGTTTTCTTATAGGGTTGAACACAAAGAAGCACATGGTCCCCTTTTGCAAAAGAATGATACGAGTGATGTTGGTCAACTTGTTGTTTCATTATATTTTGAGACATAACCAAATTGTCCTTAAGTGTGTAGAGAATGGCTTCACTTGTGTGAAGTGTGTTATCCATTGCATGAACCTTGGAGGTGCCTCGTAAATAAGAAGTCACTAAAAAAGGTTTTTGGCCATAGATAGCTTCATATGTTATCATTTTGATAGCTCCATAATAATTGGTATTGTACCGCCATTCTTTAAGGGGAAGCCATTGTTCCCAATGGTGCAACTTCTTTGAAGCAAAGCATCACAAACAAGTTTCTAAGAACTTGTTAACCACTTTGATTTGAGCATATGTTTGGGGATGACACACAATTCTCATGTGAACCTAAATACCCTACAGTTTAAAGAACTTCTATTAAAATTTGTTGGTGAATGTGGGGTCTTGATCCAAGACAATGGAAGTAGGCATGCCATGTAACTTAAAAATATGATTCATGAAGACTTGGGCAATTGAGGAGGGGTAAATGGGTGCAATAAAGGACAAAAATGAGTGTATTTGAAAACATGATAGACTACCACCATGATCATTTATTTATTACCAACTCTTGGGTATCCCACTATAAAATCCCTAGACATGTTAGTCCATATATGTGTTGGGATTGGTAGTGGTTACAATGCCCCTGGTGTCTTCATCATATCACCCTTGATTATTTAGCAAGTGTGAGAAGCTGTTGCAAAATCCTGTCTATTTTCATGCCTTGCCAAAAGAATGAGTGCTTAGCTCTTACATATTTTTTATGGAATCCAGACTGACCTGCTATAGGTGATGAATGAAACTACTCTAACATCCTTTGTTTTAAGGTAGAATGTTTTACCATAATAGTGTGCCTTTTATACCTCAATGTATCTTGTTTCCATGTATACCCTTTAGGAGGGTTGGGATCTTCCTAAATCCTTTGAATGAGTTGAATTTTATCATCATTTTCCATCCATTTTCGATGGGCTTCTTCAAGCCAACTTGTAATGGGTAAGGATAAGGCAAAGAGGGATCTATCCTCCTCAAATTACCTAGATAAAGTTTTAGCCACCATATTTTATTAACCCTTCTTATATATAATACCATAATCATACCCCAACATATTAGTGCCCCACTTATGTTGTTATAGTGATGATAACCTTTGCTCTAGAAAATACTTCAGAGAATGATGACCAATCTTAATTTGGAAATTCCTCCCTATGAGATAAGGGTGCCAAGTCTCAACTGCAAGAAGGATGGTCATCATCTCTTTCTTGTATGTGGATTTACCCAAATTGTGGTCACACAATTGCGTACTCGTGAATGTTAAGGGGTGCCCTTCTTGCATCAAGACCTCTTCCCAAGGCATCACATCCAAGAAAAAAATATTAGTAAAATCTAACACTAATAATACTAAAGTAGTGTACATGGCATCCTTTAAAGTTGAGAAGGCCTACTTGGTTCTCTGCTCCATTCAAAGACATTCTTTTTTAGTAGTGAAGTTAAGGAAAGGACAATTTTTCTATGTGTTTTCACGAACTTCTTGTAGTATCATATAATTCCTAGGAACCCATGCAATCTCATCAAGGTCTTGGGGTGGGCCCAATCTTGCATAGCCACAAATTTCTTGTGATCTACTCGTACCCAATCTCAACTTACAATGTGACCCCGTTATTCAACCTATAAAGCCCAAAAATCACATTTGTAACATTTCAAGAATATTTGGTAGTCCTATAGTAGTTGCAAGGCTCCATCAACATGCTCTATGAGACATTCCTAGGTTCTTTTGTAGGTCAAGATATCATCAAATAAAACCAACACAAAATCGTGTAGGAAGGGTTACAATTTTTTGTTCACGAGGCTCTGAAAAATGGATGGAGCATTGCAAAGGCCAAAGGACATCATTAAAAACTCATAATGACCTCCATGTGTGTGGAAAGTTTTCCTAGGGATGTCTACCTCTTTCATCCATAGTTGGTGGTATTCAGAAAGAAGATCAAGTTTAATGAAAACTTGACTCCATGAAGTTCGTCCAAGAGATCACCCATAATTAGGATGGGAAATCTGTCCTTCATGGTCATCTTATTGAGAGCCTAAAAATCAGGACATGTGCGCCAATTTCATTCCTTATTTAATACCATGAAAACCAATGATGAGTAAGGGATGGTACTAGGATGTATGACTCTAGTCTCCAACAATTCCTTTATGATATTTTCTATTTCATTCTTTTGTGTAAAAGGATGCCTATGAAGACATAAATTGGGTGGTTGACTACCTAGAATAAGGGGAATATAATGGTCATGCCTCCCATGTGAAGGTGGAAAATCTCGAGGTGTTTCAAATACCTATTGATGTTTAGAGAGGACTAGTTGTAAATCAGGATGAATCACCTATTGACGGGTATCCACTACTTCTATGACATTAAATTGTGCAATAATTCCTGAGTGGTCTTTCTTCAATAACTTCTCCATGCGATGATAGTTGATAATTTCAAGGGAAACGTATGTAAGCCCCTTAAGGGTATGTTTTTGCCCTTCCTTAGTGAAGCTCATGTATAAATCTTTGAAATCCATGGTGACAACTCCCAAAGTGCATAATCATTCTACATCGAGAACTACATCACAACCACCCATCTCAGTAGAAAACATGTGATATTTGAGATGATACTCACCCATTTGAAGTTTCACATTTTCACATCAGCCACCACATCTCATCTTACCCCCATTGGCTATCATAATTTCAAAATTAGGTATGGCACAAACATAACAATGGGTTTCTTTGGCCACTCTACTATGAATAAAATTGTAGGTGGTGACACTATCAATGAAAACAATCACTTTGTAGTGCTTGATGTAACCAATCAACTTTTAATTTTGGGGTGTTGAAAAAACCAATAAGGCATGTAGAGAAATTTGGGGTTCCTTGCAAGAAGCTTGTAAGGTGGTTTCATATTCCATCGAAGGGGTTGTGTCTTCCAATGTTGGTTCAAAGGTGTCTTCAACTAGGATGTCTTTCGAGTGGTCTTGTGGGGATACATCCATTTGAAATAATTCGTGTTATTTACATTCATGCCCTTTGAAATACCACTCATCATAATTATAGAAAACTTTGAGTCGTTAGTATTCTACCATCTCTTCCTGGGACCACTTTTGATTTTCAATGGTTAAGAAGAGGAGGGGTTGGGGGTAGTTTCCACTTGAGGGATAGTATGAGTAGTGAATGAAGGTCTTTTTCTTAGGGAATTGATCACCATCTCGTCTTCTTTAGCTCTTTCACAATCTTACAACCATGTGGTTAGGCATTGCATCATGACTTGTGGTCTAATTGTCTCTTTAAGACCACTGATGAAACATTTTTTTTAAAGGAATTGGATAGGACCTAGATGTGGATTGTTAATTACTCAAAGGCTGCAACAATAAATTCAATAACTGTGTTTATTTGGAGTGATTTTCTCAGTCATCCCAAATAGTGAGTGACACATTGAAAACAAACATAAATGGCCTTCACAAACTGGGTTCAAGCAATGTAGCCTCCATAATATTTCGTATATCATTACCACCATTTCCAACATGTTGAACCCAAATATAATACCCCCACTTTGAGCTTCTATAGGTCCTTAGTAATGCCATGGAGAGAGAAATCGGTTTCTATTTGGATAACCCAACCTGATTTATTAGAAGCATCAAACTTGTTCATGTCCACTTTTGGAAAGCAATGCCATGATTTGGGATCATAAAAGGGTGTGTGATGACTATGGTTACCCTAAAAGAATGTATTAGGGTGCATCTCATAAGCTTCTGAAGATTCCCCCATGGGTGGATCTACATTGGGTTTTGTCCCCTTGTCATTTATAGAGGCCAATATCAAGCCTAGTTATTCTTTGAGCTCCTCCTTCTAGTTGGCAAGTTGTTGGGACATATGTTGGGAAACATGTGAGGAGATTTCAACACTCTAGTGATTAATCAATTCCTAGAGTTAAGGAAGTGAGTTTGAAAACTTTTGGTACATAGTTTACATTTTCTCATTCGTTTCCATGTTGCGAGTATGGGCCATGAGACCGCTTAAGATCCTATCGAAGTGTTATCCCTGATTTATCTCAATATGCCCAAGAGCTAGAGGAGAGTCTTTTGAGAGGTATCACCACCAACTGTATGGTGGTCCACACAATAAAAAAGTTACTAAAGAAGTGTAACCTCGTGATAAGCACATCACAAGGAATATTTTGAGATAGGTATCCCATAATGGTGTTGGCATTTAAAAATAAAATAAGATTTATTACACTGGTGGGAGTATTGCTCCTAGTCGAGTATTATTGAATTGACAAAATTCCCAAATTCCTTCTAGATGTAAATATGTAGGAATTTCATTGGTGGATTGTAGAGGTTAGGGTTTTCAAGTTCCTAAGGACAAAAGAGTATTAAGCGTTATATCCCTATAATGTATTGAAGGGTTTCCAACGATAGTACTTGGTCGAATCTTGCATGACATTGATCGAGGAGGATAGATTGTACTCTTAGTTGTCGTACCTAATTCCCAAGTATGTGAGAGTGTTATTCTCGATAGAAATATGATGGTCACATGTTTATCTAAGGCTAGTTTCAGGTGCACCTAAAGGAATTCTAATATACCCTAGGGTACATGGAAGACAATTCTATATATAGGTGTTGTCTGAATCTGTGATACTACTTGAAGGGGTACCAATCAAGGTTACAAGGGTATCCAACCATGTGGCACGACTTGTATTTTCTACATGTATTCTTCCTCGATCACAAGTTTACCCACCAAATGACAAAAAATTGTATTATTTATAGACACCAAAACACATCTCTAGCCTTAAAAAAATCTGCTAAAATTTGGAAGTGTGATGACTCACAAAAGAGATTTGATACCACTTGTAGTGTTCCTTAACCCTTGTATTTGAAATATAAATTAGACATAGAAGATTATAATTGTAGGAAACTAGATACAAGAGACAAATAAGATTAAATATGTGAATATACCTTTGTATTATGATAATTAAAAGAAAGAAAGCAATGTTCACTTTCCTCTTAAGGTGGGGTGACCTTTCATTGAGCAAATATCCAAATACAAAAAGCCTGAAAAAACATTACATATCCCCCTAACTCTTCAAATAGATTTTCAATAACAAAACACTAACTATTCATGGCCTCATCATTAAGAGTATTAACTACCTACTGGGCCTTATTTAATAAAGAGGACACTTTTACATTAAATAACTATCCACTAATATCTAATGGACCTTGTTCATAGGAGATGGTCTCATACATTAATTGACTAACTCCAAGGTATCATAAAGTAGGTAGGTTAGGGTAGGACCCTAATAGTTAATGACTCTAGTTCAACTTATGTTCTTTTCTTTATTTTGTTGGTCACTACAAAATGTCACTGTTCTCTATGTGTTAGCTCCCCTGCAACATCCCTCAACTTCTTCTTCTCATCTTCCAAAGCATCTTCCTTCAAAGGGAGGATTTATGGTTCTTGCATCTTGTCATCAATATCTGAATTTATGGCTTCAACGTAAACCTTCTCATCTTTCTCCTTTAATTGATCAATCTAAAGTTTAATCCTTTACTTGGGTTATGTGAGGATGTCACCATGCCTTTGAAAATTTTCCTATAGGTTTTAATACTTAAGGTGCAACCATTCTAATTTCTCTATCTATGTTTGAGCTTTGACAATCACGGGATCAATGATTAATAATTTCCTTTTCCTACATGCCTCAAACTCTACAGTTACCAATCTTTCCTCTTCTCACTTTTCCTCCTACTCCTGCCTTTTCTTTACTTCCCGTGCTTACTCCAACAACACCTTCTTGTTTTTTGTGATCTATGCAAGGTTGTAGTCCCCTGAATGATGGTGTTGCTTGATTGTTGGGAAATATTGAAAGCTTTGGGAAAATGACATAACAACTCCTTCAATCAACTGTGTAGCTCTCAATGCACCCTCAAGGCTTCTTCACAAACCTCCACTTCTCTCATTATTGCATTTCTATCCTATTTCTTAATTCTCTCTAATGCTACAATAACTTCTTCCACTTATTTATTCTAATGGTTTTCATTATATGTGGTCGGCTTCACCTTGGTTGTGTAACACCTCCTTCTCATCTCCCATCTTCTCCAAATGCTCAACAAGGTGCTAGTTCTAGCTCTATATATCCTTGACGTACTCATCCTTGTTCTTGAACCTACCCTTCATATCCTTAGTTGATTATGTCATAAGCTTGGCAATGGAGGTAAGGACCATATTTCACAAGTCTACAATGTGTTGTGTTTGAACTATGTATCCCTCGTGAACCTATTTTGCAATGACAGTAGCTAGTGGTCTCATAACTAGAGTTGGGGACTTGTAACGTGGCCAATGGGTTGTAGACTTTGCTAACCCAAGGCCAAGGTAGTGGCACAATCACCATCGAGTGAGTAGCTTCCTTAGGTATAATATTTGGATGTATATATAAGCAATCATCTATCACTTCTTCTTGTTCTACCTCCCCTAGGATGGTTTCCCATCTGAAATTTTTGTTGAGGGAAGCCACTCGGTCACTTTCCTTCTTTATTACAAGCTCCTGTTCATTGGAGACTTTCTTCCTTGTAGATACCAAAGTTATTACTTTATTTTTTTTCCACAGTGGTGGGGGCATTTCTGTCAAAACTTATTTAATGAGTATGCTTATCCATGCTACTTCTTCTTAGGCCTCCTCTCGGGTCAAGTCAATGAATGAAGTGTCATCTAATAGCTACACTTTTTCTACTTCTTTTTCTCTCTATAGGTGGTTCCCAAGTCATCCAAGTTTGATTCCTCTATGAGCTTGGGGATGGGAATTACCATCAATTTTATCAATTTCATCTGTGGTGAATTTCTTAGTATCACCCATGGTTTCAATATTGGATGAGGTGCAATCAATGTTCTTTCTAGTGAAAACCCTCCTTCACGTGTGACCTATTATTAAAGAGACTATTGGAGCTACATCATGGAGGACTTCATTCTTTCAATCTAGAATATGAGTATTGATTGCTCCTCGAAAGTAGTGTCGGTGCCTTTACTTTGCAAGAATGTTGAAAGAGTTGTTTCATTCGACTATTGAATGTGATAATAGTGGAAGTAGGGGGAAACATTGCATGTACTAGCATATGGGGTTGAATTCCTTCTCGCCAATGACAACTAACCTTAGCCATATGTGTATCTCTAAATCATCCAACTCAACCTACTTTGATGTTGTCTCTCCCTCCATGTCAAGCCATGGTCTCTTTTTAGGGGGGCCTACGAGACCTCCCTCCTTTGCACTTCCCTACTGGAGAGTCCTCTTTCCTTGTTTATTTTCTATTCTTTCTCTACCTAAGCCCACCATTTTTTTGTCCGGTCAATGCACTTTGGCATCAACATGAAGTCCAACATCTCTATTGCTTCTTTCATATTGATATTATCATCTACAAAGCATGGCCTCATATGATATAAGTGTCAATTGACCTCAACTTGTAATACTAAGCATGCATAAACAGTATTGCCTTAAGGATTCTGTTAATTTGTGTAATATATTTCCACATAACATGGTGGCATCCCTTAAATGCATTGTTAATTATGACTTATGTGTCCTTGTTCGTTGAACAATACAAGCCTTCATAACATGCTCCAAATATTTTATATTCAAGATCCCATGGTATAAGGGTGATACTAGTCGAATCTACCCACTACGAGGATGCACGCAACTATAAACTCCCATTGTGTAAGTCTAGATTTATATCCTACATGTTAATGTAATTTTGCAAGAATTCATTGGTGAGGTATGAAACACAGTTCAACCTCACACCGATTACACATACATCTATGACATGAATCACCTACTTCAAGAATTCTCCTACTTGGCAAGTCTGCAGTGCTAAGGTAAACAAGAATTATTTTAAGGATGCAAATTTATTTTAAAATGTAGAAACCTAGGTGAATCTTACTCATCCTTTATATGCCAACTATAAAATGTTTGGCGATATTTTTGTAAAAAAATTCAAATTTCTAAGGATTTTATATAGTTTGTATAAAATTTTGGCAATTTTTATGGTCAAATAATTTTACCCTGTAGAATTTGGGTGAATCATTTATAGAATGGCGAATCTTTTTTTTGGAAAAACCATGGAAAATTAGCCCATGAGCGAAATTTAGTCCCTAAAATTATCCCTGAAGGTAAATAGTAACTATGATGCCACACTAACTGATAGGATGTTGATAGGATGTTGATTGAGGATATTTGGTATCCCCACTTTAACTTGTCCGTTCCATATTTCATGCATACATCCATTTTCTGCTTCGTGGTAGCCCCTTTCATCTACTAATTTTTTTTATAAGAATGCATCGTTGATGTCCTCTCCATTCTTTGGCAATCTAGTGATAATGTGAACATTATTGACATTAATGAAGATCCTAAAATCTAGCCAAATTCCATTGATGCGAGTAT
>ML793875.1:223100-248970 GCA_009831015.1 Picea engelmannii | reverse complement strand
GCCCTTTCCAAGTTTTGGTGAATTATCCTACTTAACTTTCTTCCTCATCTTTATTTATTCTTGGTTCTTTCCATTATTGTTTCCATGCATGTTTGGAAAAAATAAAGAATTGGTTCTGATCAACTCTTTCTCTACATTCTTCCATTCATTTCTCATTATATTTCAGGTCCAGAGGAGAAAAATCCTTTCTTGTAAAAAGGAAAATGCATTTAATTCAGTTTATATAATTATCATCGATATATTTTTGAGTTAGTTTCAGCCCTCTTGTTGCAGACATTGTTAAGCTAATTACATTTGGGAGATTAGTATTAATTTCTTCCACAAAGAACTATTTGTGGCATTACATTACTGACTTCTCAGACTATGAGTTTAAAACATGAGATTTCAAATGTCTGTCTATCAATTTTTTTTTTTGAATTTAAATGTTATGATCATTTTAAGTTCTTTGATGATCTACCCATTCTAATTTTGTTTCATATTGCAAAGTCATAGTTGATTATAGGTTCACATTGTTTTTAAATAAAGGAAAAATATATGTTGAAAGAAGACTCCAAACCCTGTAGATACAAATCTCTACAGAGATATTGAAATGATGTGCTTGGAAATTACATCTATATATAAGAGTTTATACATTTGTATATAAGAACTTGTACATATGTATATAGGAGTTTTATTGGAATATTTGTTAAGGTTTAATATTGTATGCATCTAAGTTCAGAAGAACAATATTTTGTATATCAAGACAGAGAAGTACCACCTCTATAAAAATGCAGGGGGATTTATCCTCATGGTGTTATCTTAAAGAACTTAAAATAGTATTTTATATAAAAAAAAGTGAGTATAGGTGAAACTGTAATATACCAGATATAAAATGTACGCAGAACAGAAATAAAATGCTAGTAATGGAAGAATAACAACAATATAACCAGAACATTCACCACAATAACACTGAAATGATATAAGAATAACAACAAAAATAGCGCTTTGAATCTGAAAGCAATGTTCACGGGCTTCTTCGAGGGGGAAACCTCCAGTTGAGTAGAGATCTATTACAACAATATCCAAGCTAGGGTTCTCATACCCTCAACTCCTATTTATACTAAAAAGAAGCATCTAGAGGAAGATCCTTCTAGAAGCGGAAGCTTCTATTAGGTCTTCTTACAACCACCTTATTCTATTTTATTGAAAGGCCTTATTAATATTGACCGAATATATTGTTCTACCTATGTGTGGGTTAGGACCCTAACATGTCCTCCCCCTTAAAAATAGCCTTGTCCTCAAGGCTTGAGATGAGGAAATTGTTGCAGAATGGTAGTTGCTTCCCAAGTGGCGTCTAGTGGAGTTGTATCTTTCCACTGGACTAGCACTTCCTTGATGGTTCTCTGACGTAGGCGATGCTCACGCTGGTCCAAAACTGCTTCTGGTTGTAGCCAAATGGATCCTTCTTCAACTAACTCTGGAAGGTTGGTTTGAATTTGGCACTTAGCTCCAATCACCTTCTTTAAGCATGAAACATGAAAAACAAGATGTAGCTTCGAATGGTTGGGAAAATCTAACTAATAGGTGACTTGTCCCACACACTTGAGCATGGTATAAGGACCATAAAATTTGGGTGCTAGCTTCTGACAATGCTCGACCTTGAGGGAAGTTTTCTTGTAAGGTTGCAGTGGAAGAAACACTTGATCCCCTTCTGCAAATTGATGTTCAAAGCGACCTTTATCTGCTTTTTGCTTCATGTGATTATGTGCCATGACCAAATTCTCTTTGAGGGTACAGAGAATGGCCTCTCGAGCTGTAAGTGTTAGTTCAACCACATGGACCTTCGAGGCACCCAGTAAGTATGAGAGAACTGAAGGTGGATTCTGTCCATATACCGCTTCAAAAGGAGTCATGTGTGTCGCTGTATGGTATGAAGTGTTGTACCACCATTCAGCTAGGGGTAACCATTGAGCCCACTGATTTTGCTTTTCCGAGGCAAAACACCTCAAATATGTTTCCAAACACTTGTTGACAACTTCCATTTGGCCATCAGTCTGGAGATGATAAGCTGTGTTGAGATGCAATTATGTGCCTTGTATCTTGAACAGTTCTTACCAAAAATTGCTTGTGAAAGTTGGGTCACGATTAGAAACAATATAGTGTAGCATGCCATGAAGCTTGAAGACCTGATCCACGAATATTTGAGCCACCGTGGATGCTGTAAATGGGTGTTGAAGGGCGCAGAAATGAGTGTACTTGGAAAGGCGATCAACAACAATCATGATGACGGATTTATTTTCCGATTTGGGTAAGCCGGTAATAAAATCCATAGAGATATCCTTCCAAATAGTAGGTGGAATCAACAACGGTTGTAGTGTTCCTGATGATTTGACTATTTCTCCCTTGTTTCATTGAAACACATCACATTCAGCTACAAAATTACGAATGTCTTGTTTCATGCCATCCCAGAAAAAGGAACGTTTGACCTTGTCATAGGTTTTGGTGAACCTAGAGTTCCCTGCTGTGGGTGTAGCATGAAGCTCAGAAAGTACCATGGATTTAAGATTTGATTGTTTACTTAAATACAAATGGAATTTGTATTGAAGTTCCTCATGGAGCTAAGAGTACCCTAGGGAAGCTGGAGCATTGGACTGCAATTGCTGGATCAACTGTGAACTTTTGGGGTTTTGTAGCCATTCCTGGCGAACGGCTTGGAGCCAATCTGGTACAATGAATGAAAGAGAAAAAAGGGATCCTTCGTCTTCATATTTTCGGGAAAGTGCATCCACAACCACATTTTTTTTTCCTTTCTTATAAATGATCTCATAATCATATCCAAAGAGTTTAGTCACCCATTTTTGTTGTTCTGGGGAGGAAATGCGTTGTTCCAGAAAATACTTGAGGCTTTGATGGTCTGTCTTAATTTGGAACCATTGCCCCAATATATAAGGACGCCATAGATCCATGACATGTAGAATAGCCAACATTTCCTTTTCATAGATGGATTTGCTCAGATTTCTTTCAGATAGTTTCTTGCTGGTAAAGGCCCAAGGTCGACCATATTGCATAAGTACAACACCAATTCCTTTCCTTGAGGCATCACATTCCAACAAAAAGGTCTTTGTGAAATCGGGAAGGGCGAGGACTGGAGTGGTGCACATGGCCATCTTCAAGGTTTGAAAAGCTTGAGCAACAACTGGAGTCCAAGTGAAAGAGTTCTTTTTGAGGAGAGCAGTGAGAGGTGCTGCAATCTTCCCATAATTCTTAAAAAACTTGTGATAATACCCTGTTAAGCCTAGAAATCCATGCAAGCTATTAAGAGTCTTTGGGTGAGGCCAGTATTTCATAGCTTCAATCATTTTAGGATCCACCCTAATGCCATATTTTCCAACCAGATGACCCAAGTATTCTACTTCTGAGGCACCAAAAGCACATTTAGACTGTTTCAAGAAAAGTTGGTGCTGAGAGAGTAGATGGAGAACTCAATCCACATGAGCAAGATGGTTTGTCCAGGTTTTTCTATAGATGAGGATATCATCAAAGAAAACTAAGAAAAAATGGCAGAGAAAAGGACAAAAGAGATGATTCATGAGGCTTTGGAAGGTGGAGGGGGCATTACACAAGACAAAGGGCATGACCAAAAACTCATAGTGGCCCTCATGAGTTCTAAAGGAAGTCTTGGGAATATCTTCCTCTTTCATACGTATCTGGTGGTAGCCCGAATGAAGATCCAGTTTAATGAAGAATTGGGCGCCACTCAATTCATCCAGGAGGTCATCAATGACAGGAATGGGGAATTTGTCTTTGATGGTAAGTTTGTTGAGGGCACGGTAGTCAGGACACATTCTCCAAGAACATTCTTTTTTTAGGACCATGACCACAAGAGATGAATAGGGGATCATACTAGGGATAATAATGCCTGCATTAAGGAGTTCCTGGACCATTTTCTCAATTTCATTTTTTTGGGAAAAGGGGTGACGATACAGACAAATATTAGGAGGAAGGCTTCCTAGTACAAGGGGAATGGAATGATCATGAACACCATGGGAAGGAGGGAGGCCTTGGGGAGTGGAAAATACCAATTAATGTTTAGAAAGGATGGCTTGGAGGTCTTGTGGTATGGAAGGTGTCTTTGTTGCCTGTATGGCATGGAGTTGGGAGATAACACCACAATGACCCTTTTTGAGAAGATTTTCGATGCGATGGGAACTAATGGTCTTAGGTGAACCTGCGGTGATTCCTTGGAACTTATATTGGTGGCCCGCTATGTTGAATTGCATGGTTAAGTCTTTAAAATCCATGAGAATGGGACCCAAAGTCCTTAGCCAGTCTGCACCTAGCACAATGTCACAACCTCCCATGTCGATAGAAAACATATGAGATTTCAGGTGGTAGTCACCAATTTGGAGATGCACATTTTCACAATGCCCTCCACATTTCATGGAACCACCATTGGCAATCATGATATGGAAATTATTGACGGCATGGATGTAGCAATGAGTTTCTCGGGCAATGCGACGATGAATAAAATTATGGGTGTTGCCACTATCAACCATAATGATGACCTTTCGATGCTTGATGTAACCGATCAGCTTGAGGGTTTGGGGAGTGGAGAAGCCAGTGAGAGCATTGAGGGAAATTAATGGTTCTACTTCGGGAGGGTCTGAGGGAGGGGTTATGTCAGTGGATTCAGGTGATTCAAACATAGAGGGAGTTTCTTCATCTTCTTTTGAAATCTCCTCGGAGATGGCCATAAAAATATTTTATTCTTTACACTTGTGGCCCGGGAAATATTTGTCATCAAAGTTATAACAAATTCCTTTGAGTTGGTGTTCAACCATTTCAGCCCGGGTCAATTTTTGGATCTTTAGTGGAGCAGAGGGAGTAGTGGGATTTAATGGTTTAGGGCGAGGGATGAAGGAGGGTTTGCGGTTTTGAGAAGATACAACCTGTTGTGCTTCTTTAGATTTTTTGGTAGCCTCCACCCAAATCTTAGGCCTAGCTATGAGGACATGGGCCCGAATTTCATCCTTGAGGCCGCTAATAAAACATTCTCGGAAAAAGGCATCAGACATGCCCTCTGTTCTAAAAGCCAGGTGCTCAAAGGCAGCGATAAAGTATTCCACTATTCCTAATTGTTTCAGCTTTGTCAAGCGGCCCAAATGGTTGGTGTCAGTGTCAAAGCATTCATAATCTCTGCCACAAATTGTGTCTAAGCAATATACCCTTGACGATATTTGTTTCTCCATTGCCACCATTGCCAACGTTCTTGATCTATATGGAGAACACCATACCAGAGTTTGGCCAAGTCATCTGTAATGTTGTATAAAGAGAAGTAATGTTCCATTTGGGTTACCCAATCAGTGGGGTCCGAGCCATCAAATTTGGTCACATCCACCCGTGGAAGGCGTAGGTCACATTGAAAGTGATGGTTCTGCAAGGTATAGGAATGAGAGGAATCATCATCTTCAATATGTGGGGGTGAGGAAGAGGAAGGGTTATCTGTAGGGATATGCATTTTGGTGCAGAGTGTCGAAAAGACTGATTCAAGCTGGGTGGTGAGCTCTTGTTTGATTTCTCCCATTGAGGACTACATGGTTGTATTGATGGTGACGATATTGACACTGAGTTGGTTCACTTCTTGTTGGGTCTCAATGAGACCAGACTGCAAGGTGTTGAAGCGAGCTTACAAGTCTTGGCTACGAGTATGGGACATGAGGATGGGGGAACTGAAAAAGGAGCGGGCAGGGTAAAAAAAGGTTTTTGTCGAAAAAATGATATGGATGAATGTGATAAGGGCGAAGAGATGAATCCAATGGAATAGGGCTGAAATAATAGTGAAAAAATTTCTAGACTTTTTTTTGTTTTTGTATTTTTTACGTCCGGTTTGAAGAATACTGCAGAGAGGAAATGCCCAAATGCTTAACCAGAAAGAAATGTGTATTTACTTGGCAACCTGAACACAGTTGTGCGACAATAGATGTTGTCTGTTTTAATTTGTTTATGTTTCTGTCCCCAAGGGTTAGGTATTCAAGGGTTCTACAGACAAGGGTTTGCCCTATGCTATAACTCTCTAATATACGTGCGGGGTCCAACAGTAGTACTCGACCCAATATCTTAGGGCACTAACTAAGGAGGATAGACCGTACCCTTAGCCGTACTACCCAAATACCCAGGTACTAGAGAGTATCTTCCCGAGTGCTATTCTTGGTGACACTATAGCAGTCAGGCGACCGATTGGTTTATCTAAAGAGGGCTTTAGGTAATCTAGGTCAATCCGTACACAGGTGTTGTCTGATGTGCTACCACTCGAAGGGGTACCAACAGGGGTTACAAGGGTGGCCAACAGATGCATGCTTAAGTACCACTTGTATTTATTGCATGTATGAATCCCTCAACCATGGGTTTATGCGCGTAACGACAGATCTCTGTGGCTTAAAGAAGTCTGAAAAAAAAATTAACCCACACTTTCTGCCGAGGAAAGTGCTCTGATACCACTTGTAATACACCAGATATAAAATGTACGAAGAATAGAAATAAAATGATAGTAATGGTAGAATAACAACAATATAACCAGAACATTCACCACGATAACATTGAAATGATATAAGAATAACAACAGAAATAACGCTTTGAATATGAAAGGAATTTTCACGGGCCTCTTCGAGGGGGCAACCTCCAGTTGAGAAGAGCTCTATTACAATAATATCCAAGCTATGGTTCTCATACCCTTGACTCCTATTTATACTAAAAAGAAGCATCTAGAGGAAGATCCTTCTAGAAGTGGAAGCTTCTATTAGGTCTTCTTACATCCGCCTTATTCTATTTTATTGAAAGGCCTTATTAATATTGACCAAATATATTGTTCTACCTATGTGCGGGTTAGGACCCTTACAGAAACACTCATGTGGATTTGTTGTACACTAGGATAAATACCCCAATTTCAGGCAATCAAAACCCAGCTCATTGGATCCATATTACTAGACCCTCCCATCAAAATAGGCTGGATCTATCCTCTTAGTGCCAACTATTAACTCGTAGGATCCATCAAACACTATTTTAATTTCTTGTTGGCCCTTTTGAATCTAAATGTATAGCTACCTAAAGAAGGGTGAAAACCAAAATTGGGACCAAAATTGCAAACAAATTTGATGGCCCAATGTTTTCTTTCTCTATCTACATTACATGTACCCAACCAATGAGAGAAAAAGACACATACTTATGTAGTAGCACCTATGATATTTTAGTAATGTGATAGACTAATTATCCACTACTAAAAATATTAACATTGACCTAGGCCATGAAAGTATGTCCCTAAAACCATAATCCACCAGTTGCATCTACTCCTCAAAACCCATGCTAATATAGTTCTCACTTCAATGGCTAGGTGCCACCTTGACAATTCTTCTTCTCATCCAATTTCCTCCTTATGTTCCATGGTAGTGATGTCATGTTTTTCACCAACCAACCTATATCCTTTCCCTAATTTAGGTGCCATATTGTAAGAAGTGATAGAACTAAGTGGAAACAAACTTGACCCTTTTCCTTGGAGGGTTTCCAACTGCGATAGTTACTGCCAAGGCTTTCGTCTCTATTTAAAATCATTTTTGTTGGAAATGGGACCATATGAAGTGTGTAGTAGTGATTTGGCACAAATATCCTCCAAGGATCCTTTATTAATCCTTATCATATATCTTCACGAATATCATTATCATGGAAAAACCTAACATCTCGTTGGAAATGGTGACCCAATTTATCCCTTGATGTGACTAACTAAGGTGTCCATATTGAGAGTAAAAGTAGATTATAATGTCACCTAAATTTACTTTTAATGTGATATACCCAACTCTCATATCAACTAAAATCTTCCAAAGTGATGGTTTTTTATGCAGAGACTTAACACTTGTAGAGAACTAACCCTACATAGACACAAGCCCCTACTTTGTGGTCCATTAACTTTATTGTTCCCCTTTTTCCCATGATGACTATTCCATCCCATCTATAGATATCAAGTTGATGCTTACACCTAGACCATAAAACTTTGATTTGGTGGATTGTGTGAAGTCTATGTAACTTTGGATCATTTTGTTTTATTATTCCTAGACCTACAAAAGTGAAAAACAACAAACTTAAGAGTGAATTAAATATGTGGAAACATGAAATTGTAGAAAATTTACTTACATAAAAAGAATTAATAGAAATAAATGTATAAATTGAGTTCTACTATGGTACACTAACTCCCCCCTGCAAATAGTTTAGGATGGTTTTGCAGGGGTTGGGGCCACATAAGTTTCAAGTGAGCATCACCCACCCCTTTTTGTTTCACCATTTAATAAAGTTTTAGTAGTTGTTTTGTTCCCTCACCAATAACCCACACCACCCTATATGGTCCCTACCAATGCATTCTTAACTTCCCAAAGTGTTTCCATAACTTGTTATCATACATTAGAAGTAGATCCCCCTATAAAAAATACTTGTGATAGATATGTCAATCATGCTAGGATTTTTGACACTGATTTTGGATTATTTAATGGTACCCAACTATAAGTCAATACTATTCTAGTTATATTAAAATTTCCAACCTTTCCTGTAATTGCTTTATGTCAAACAACTTCATAGAAATAACTACATGGGCGCTTGGTCTCAAATACTCAAGTGGCATTACCATCTCCATTTTGTATACTAGATTGAATGGTGTGTGTTGCATGAGGGTTATATTGGTATTCTAATATTCCAATAATATGATAGGGGTCCTCTAATCCCAGTCGCATAGATTGGATGAACAGAATTTGGTCAATCCACAACCCAAGATCTTATTGAACTCTTCTACCGTGTCATCAGCTTGTGCATGGTATGGTGTTGTTTCGTGATGATGTATAATAATTTATTTTACCAATGTGGATACTATCCCCCCTATAAACTATTGGCCCTAGTCAATGGCCAAACTACATGGATATTCGATTGTGGTCACTATATTCTCAAAAAATAATTTGGCCAAAGTTTCCACCAAACAATCTCTGGTAGGAACAACCTTGGCCCATCACATTAGAAAATTTGTATCCATGATATAATATTAATCCCCTGAATAGCATGCTAATGTGTTTATAGGATGGATAAAATACACTACATATCATTGGAACAACTCCCTAACCACAATGGGTTGTAGCGATATTTCTTCTCTCACTAAGGGGTGTCCCACATGTTGACACACATCACATTGTTTGGCATATTTGGAAGTATATGTAAACATAGTCAACCACCAGAACCCAATGTGTAGGACCTTTTTCATTGTGGATTTACCATCGTATTTCTCCCTCCTTGGTAATCATGTCTCTCCCTTAGCACTACCTCATTCTCATGGTCCATCACACATCTATGAAGAATCCCATCAATAGCCAACTTGTACAATTTTTCAATGATGAGTTGGTAATTATCAACATGTACCACCAAATATAGACACTAATTTTGGTCATGTTGGTTGTTGTATCGTCAAGAGGTATTCCCACAAGATTCCAAGGTGTCAGGATTGTGGGAATATCCATTGGCACCAGATCAACCTTTTGTTTCAGTGAAATCGACCCAGAAATGAGGCTAGGGCCTCATGGGCAAGTTGATGGCCTTTGTGGGCTTGTGATGAGGTGTCACACCCACAAAGAGGAATAAAATATTCTAATTAATTGTTGAGTTTAGAAGGGGTGCCTAAAATCACTCATTGGACATGTATATAAAGGAGAGAGGTCATTATGACATTAGATAATAGTGGAAGAATGGAGTTAGCATAAGTGAGTCTACTCTTGTGCTAGGAGGCTTAGTGATTTCAGTAAAGGGAAATTTTTCTAGGGTGGAAAATATGGCCTAGGCTTGAGGACTCTCTATATTCTTTTCTTGGAAAGGAAAATCACACTGTGTGTGTGGGAAAGAGAGGCAATTGCATAAGGAAGAGATTGTACGAGTGGAGTGATTCGTGCAAAGTGTCCGTACAAGTTTTCATACATGTACATGGGTTTTAGTGGGAATTGTGTACAAATGTGGGTTGTAGTGGAAAACTCATGTACATACACAGGTTGTTGTGAGAATAATCATGTACATCCGTACAAGTTCTTATGGGAAAGAGAAGGTCCATACATGCTAATGTTAGATGACCTCATCAAGTCACACATATGGTCTGCAACATATTTGTGGGTAGAGGATATTTCCAGGAATATTTTTGAGATTTGGTTTTTTGTTTTTTATGGTTATTGGAGGACAAGGTTGTCCTCAGATTTTGGTGATATTTGTGTTGGATGAGAGGAAAAGGTTTTCCTCATATTTGGTAATATTGTACTAGTTGGGAAGATTGGTTTTTCCCTCAGAATTTTTGAAGTTAACAAGGTAACTACATAACATAAAAATTGTGTCTCATATGTGTTGATAATTCATCTATGATATTTTGCATTTCCACTGCATATGTTTTGAGTCAATAATTTTTAGTGTAGAATTGTTTAGTGATAGCAACTAGGGTTTTACTATTGGTTCACTAGGAAACAATTTTCAAGTAGGGATGATTTTAAGGATGGAAATTTATTTTAAAATGTAGAAACCTTAGCGAATCTTACTAATCCTTCATATACCAACTATAAATGTTCGGTGATATTTTTGTAAAAATATTCAAATTTCTAAGGATTTTATATAGTTTGTATAAAATTTTGGCGATTTTTGAGGTAAAATAATTTTATCCTATAAAATTTGGGTGAATCATTTTTAGAATAACAAGTCGGTTTTTGGGAAAAACGATGGAAAATTAGCCCATGAGAGAAATTTAGCCCCTAAAATCATCCATATTTTCAAGATATGAAAATGGGTCACATAAGGTTGTATGTGAAAATTGACTTGGCATTAGAGCTTAGGATTTGAAAGGAAGGGGATAATATTTGAGACACATAACTACTACAGTTGGTTGTATATTTCTTGTTTTGTTCTTGGCAAGTCAAGATGGTGAACACATTGAAAATTGAGGAAAGCTTGGAAGGGGATACAAAATTCCAGGATTGGAAGCTAGGGTTCTTCTCTTGTTGGAGGAGAATGACCTCAAAGAGTATGTTGAGGATGTGGTTCCTAGCCCGACTAATCCAATATATTTGGAATTCCACAAGAAGAGGGAAGTGAAGGCCAAGAGGGTATTTCTAGAGTCCATGAAGAATCACTTCATTCCTGACATTGTTTAGAAGAAATTTTCCAAGGTGATCTATGATGATCTGGTAGGACTACAAGAAGGAAGTTGCATTTGAAGCATCAACTTCAAGTTGTCAGGATGTTCAATGAGGAAATAGTTGTGAACTATGATAATAATAAATAATAATGAGGATTACATAGATACGATATCATCTTGTGAACATTAGTGATAAGGTGGAGGATGTTGTGTTGGTGAATGTGGCATTGAGAGGTCTTCCCAAGTCTTGGGAATCATTTGCGCAGGGGATCTATGCATGAGACAAGTTACCAAAATTTGATAGATTATGGACAAATTGTGTCCATTAAGAGTCTCAGTTGATGTCCAAGGATGATATGGATGATATGGTGAAGAGTAGTGATGAGAACCAGACCCTTGTAGTTCACACTAGGAAAGGAGAAAATGAGAGAGAGAGAGAGAGAGAGAGAGAGAGAGAGAGAGAGAGAGAGAAAGAATTGTATTAACTGAATGAATGAAATGATAATTTACACATGATATAATCTATATAAATCAATTAATGGACACTAAAGTAGAATCCAATGTGCCATAGTGGTGGTCTAGAGTGATATGGACACACACCGAAAGTTACGGGAGTTAACTACCACCTAGTCTGAGTTAACGAGCCTCTCACTCTTCAGTTAACTGATTGAAACAAAGTGAAGTGAGGGTAATGCGCTAGCCTGGTGATAATCCCAAGGACAATGCACATTAGTAGTGATGATCCCAATGCTACACGATGATGGAACCAATGTGGCATCAAGACTCCACTCACTTGATCTAACTGAAGTGTGAAATGAAGAGAATATTCTCCTGGAATGTAGGAAAATGAATATTCTCCCTAAACTATAGGATATTGAATAGTAACTAACAAACATAGGGAAAACCTTAGGAAAAAGATATCCTATGTTTATGTGAAGTATCTCCAACACCCCCCTTGAACATCACTATGGTGAAAATAAAATAATGGGTCTCGACAACGAGGCAATGTTAGGTACCCAAAAAAAAAAGATACATTGAAATAAATGAGGAAAGAGGGAAAACCTCATGGGAAAGCCCCCCCCCGAAGGTACAATGTATCAAAAAATAACCGAAAGTGGCTAGGAAACTGTGTCCTTCACTACAAGAGGTCTGCAGAAAGAATGGAACTTTTCCCTAGTGAAGGTCTTGGTGAATATGTCTGCAATATGTACTGCTGAAGGAAATAAATATAGGTTGATGATCCCCTCGTGTACTAAGTCTCGGATTTGGTGCATGTGGATATTGATGTGCTTCATCCGCTGCCTCTATACCGGATCTCTGTAGAACATCAGAGTGCTCTGGTTTTCACACTAGATGACGATCGATCGGTGAAACTGAATTCCCAACTTAGTGAGAAAATAGTGTAGCCACATAGCCTGAATGGTTATGTTAACTACCCCTCTATACTCTGCCTCGGCTGAAGATAGAGAAATAACAACCTACTTCTTACTCGACCAACAGATGGGCCCAGAACCTAGACTGACTGAGTAAGGAGATGTGGAATTGTGATCAATGTTGTCGTGAACCTAGTTAGAATCAATGAACCCGATGATGTTCGATGCAGAGTCTGCTGCATAGTGAATCCCAAAGGTTATGGTGCCTTGTACGTATGGAAGGATATACTTTGCAGCCTTCCAATGTATCTCATGCGGCTCTTGCATGAACTAGGAGACTGCTCATACTACATAGGAAAGGTCTGGTCTAGAGTGTGTGAGATACAACAAGATCCCCACTAGTTGTTTGTACAATATTTTTTCCACCAGTGGAGTTTCCCCTCCATCCTCAAGTCTGACTCTTGATAGGAAAGGAGTCGGGGAGGAGTTGCATTCTATCATGTGGAATCTCTTGAGGATATCTCGTGCATACTTGGCCTGAGACAGTTTGATTCTTGATGCATCCTGATTAATCTTGAGACCAAGGAATAAATGTAGTGGACCCATGTCCATCATCAAGAACCTTTCATGCAGAATCGTCTTGACTGCAACAATTGTTGAAGTTGAGCAACTAGTGATCAACAAATCATCAACATACAAAACTAGGAGTAGAAGTGAATATGTTGTCTTGAGCATGTAAAATTTCAGGTTTGACTTACAATGTGAAAAGTTATGTGACAGTAGGTAGGATTACATATTGTCATACCATGCCCTCGGGGATTTCTTGAGGCCATAAAGTGACTTCTTTAGTCGATGGACCAAATATGAATCCTGCATGAAGCCCTCGGGCTGCTCCATATAGATCTCCTTAGAGATATCTCCATGAAGAAATGCATTCTTCATGTCCATATTATGGACTTCCCATACCTTGGCCACCACAATGGTAATTTCCAAGAGTATGGAATCCATCTTCACTACTGGAGCGAAGGTATCGTCATAGTCAATGTTGTGCACCTGCTGAAATCCTTTGGTGACTAGCCTAGATTTGTATCTACTACATGTTGATATGATGTGCTCTTGGTCCTGTATACCCATCTGTTAGCACATAATCATGTATGGGGTATTTTCCTAAAGGAAGCATCCCCTTAGGCAAAAAGAGAGATTTAGAAAACTCATTTATCCCAAAGTTTTAAAGGGCTGGCGCGTTATTTTAACGAACAAGCAGTTTTGGACAGTCAAGATCTGTCTACCTAGATCTACGGCTGAAGTTTCATTCTGGAGCCCCCTCGTCGTTCTACCTTTAACGGAGGGGGGGGGGGTCCGGAATTGGGCGCGCATCTCTCAATGGTCAATATTAGGACGCTCGGATCAACGGTGCTGAACCGATTCCGGACCCCCTTTGTCGTTCTTCCTTTAATAAGGGGGGCGGGGGGTCCGGAATGGAATGATATTGTCATGGGGCGCCCCTCCTATCGTGTTGCCTCCTGTGCCGTCTTCTCCCCTGCCATATGTTCCCCACTTGTTCACGTGACGTGGCCCACTTCCTTTCGTTCCTCCTCGTCCTCCGACACCTGTCCCGCTCCCTTCCACGTCATCCCGCCATAAATAATGTGTCCCCCTTTACCATTATATCATGTCACCTTTTATCCATTTCTTGTATCCTCCCTCTTTCCACGTGTCTCGCCCCTGCCGTCTCCTTGGTCACTCCCCTTCCCCTTTCCACGTCGAGCATGCCAAATCATCCCCGCCTAACCTTCATTCATGCACCATCATGTGCCCCAGTCTTCGCACCAGCCTCCACGCCTTATCCATTAGACCGTTCATTCGATCCAGGTGGCACCATGAGAAGACCTCCACGTCCCAAAGGGCAGAGTTGACCGGGGTTGTTCCCGATCCCAGGGAAGCAGTTATTGAAATTGTTGGTGGTGGTTAGACATCATTTCCACCGTAAATGGAAAGTCCGACAAAGGATTAAAGGCATGTCGATTCATCTGTAGGTTTGTTAGGAGTCTGATTGCGTATGTCATAAGTGCACGATCGTTCAGAGAATGCATGCACAGACTTCCAGTAGACATGCAGACACAATGTTTTTAATGCAATGTCTCGTTTTTGTTGTTGTTGTTTTGTTGTGAATATATGTAGGCAGTTTTGCCATTTTTGTAAAGGTTGATGGTTGAGCAAGGCTTCCGATTGTAAACTTTGATGAAGCACTGGTTTCTCTTGTTATGCATTGGCACTTGAGACTTCTTGTTTAATAAATGTCAGCCTCTTTCCATCTCTCTATTAACACTGTGTTAGAACTGCTCAGAATTGGAGGATCCAGTCAAGTTGCACTGTTATAGGATGATGTAGGTTGGATCACTGTAATAGTTGCATTGTTTCTAATTAGTTCTTGTATTTTCTCAACACTGAATGATTTGGAATTGGAAGATCCAGTCAAGTCACCTCTCAGTTCCTCTGAAACTCTGAATCAAGAGGATCTTGTATTCAGAGTTTTTCCTTCTCAAGATGTCGAAAGGGCTGATGCCCAAGGTAGTCTTTCTCACTCCTCCTACCAAGTCTTCCATCTTCTCATTTTATAATCAATCCATTGATGGAAGTTAGATCAAGACCTCTTATGTTTTACATACCAGGCCCGGTTTTCTGAGTTAAAGTGATACCTTCCTGGGTCTCTATCCATTCGACCACCCCACTAAATTATTTGTGACATAAACTGATGGCCATTGGGCTCTGCTTCTTCCACAATCCAGGAGTGACTTCTGACACTAACATTTTCTAGCGCCGCTACCGGGGACGAGGTTGAATATCTTCCCTGGGATTGAATGACAATGATTAAGTGATTCTGAAGGTGCATCATATATCAGAACTATTGAGATTTCTACTGTGCACCTGGCGACTCCACTGACACGACTTTGTTGGGCGACCCCATTGTTCCAGTCATGGCTTCTAGAGGCAGACATACAAGGTCTACTCCTTAGCTGTCGTTAGCACCACTTGAAGATGACCCCGAGAAGATTATTATAAAGGGAAAGTCTTTTGGAGGAGGTACTTCTACTGCTAAACCAGGTATTTCTGACGATTTTCATGATTTTATAGAAACTCCAACATCTTCATCTCATCCTCTTTATTTACCTTCTGTTGGAGTTTCCCGTAGTCTAAATTTTGGGAGTGTTCCTACTGAGTTTTCTCCTCCTGATCTTGAATTGGTAGGAGAAACCCTTGTCAATCCCCTCTCCCCCTAGTTGGTACCCTGGTTCATACCTAACACCTCTAAATATTTTCCTACCCTGGGTTTTACCACCCCTTCTCCTATTACTACTGTTGTTGAAGAAAGAGAGACTTATGTTCCTTATAGCTCGCAAGCTTGTTCTCCAAATTTTTTGTTGATTCCCTCCTGTCCTGTCAGCTCAGTTCATGTCTTTTTGATTCAAACCTCATCTCCTCCTAGTTCTCCTACACCTATTGTTCCTATGGCAGGTGCTAATCCCCCTCTAAACAAAATGGATTCCATAGTGGCTACCAGATATGCCCCCTTAATCCTACCTCAACCTATGAATCCTCTCCCTGCTGGAGATTACTTGAAATATATGCCTAAATTCATTGGGGAAGAGGACATAACTACGAAAGAGCACTTTGCTTCCTTCTACAGTTACACAAACAACCTGAACATTGAAAACGAAGATGTCTGGATGAGAGTCTTCGTCCAGAGCCTTGATGGTGAGGTAAGGACATGGTTTAGGGGATTGGCCCCCGGATCTATTGTCGGGATTGAAGCTCTATATTATGCATTCCTGAGGCAGTGGGGAGATAAAAAAGATTTCATTTATTACATGACAGAGTTTGGGTCCTTGAAGAAAAAGGAAGGAGAGTCTGTCTCTGAATTCTCCAAAAGATTCAATAAGATATATTATAAGATCCCTGCTGAGATAAAACCCACAGAAGCCTCTGCTAAAATCTCTTATGCTAATGCACTCGACCCTGACTTCTGCCTTCTATTGAGAGAAAGACGAGATACCTCCTTAGTTCAAATGCAATATGTGTTCATAGAGGTGGAATCTAATGTATTGGCAGTTGAAAGACTGAGAAATAAGACTGATGCAGACAAGAGAAAGGGAATATTTGAAGCATTGACTTCTGGCTCCTCTGTGCCTCACCCTCAAATGGATGAATTGACCAAGATAGTGAAGTCTATGTCTGCAGAGATGGACAAAATGAAGGTGGAGGGGAAGCAAACATACAAAAATCCTCAAAATACTGAAAACAGAGGAAATTTCAGGAGGCCAAATAATAATGTTCCCCAGATTATGCAAAGGGGCCAGAGGGGAAGAGATAGTGAAGATCAGAAGATTCATGCCCCTCTTCAAAATAATTTTGTAGCTAATGATGAAGAAGGGGAAATAGACGAGATCGATCCTGAAATCCACTGCATTGGAGATACTTATCATTTTCCTCATCTCACTCAATCAACATATGAGGAATCTCTCATGGACAGTTAGCTAAATGAGCTGAGCAAAGGAGACAAGGCCAACAACAGCCAAAACACGTATAATTTAAGATCCAAGAAGAAGACAGGAGCACCTAATGTTCCTGAGCAGCTCATTAGAATGGAGAAACTTGCTAATGAAGTAGCAGACAACAACAAAGGTAAGAAGGCCCAACCTCTTTCTCCAATGTTATAGATTCATGTTCCTGAAGTAAGGGAAATTCCAAAGCTCGCATCCTCTTTTAACTTTGAGCATGAAATTCAAAAAATCAGAATCCCTATGCCCCTCTCCAAACTCATCAAACATGACGTGTTCAAAAAACGCCTCTCTGAACTATTATAGTTTGAAACCTCATGCCATCCCACAGACTTAATCAATTTGCAAGATGAAAATCCTGTAGTCATCCTAAGTCCTATTGTAGAAGATAGAAATGATTCATCCCCTCCATTATACACATCCTTGGACATACGTGACAAGGTGATGCACAATTGTTTGATGGATTCAGGGGCTTCTCACAACCTTATGCCCAAAAATGTCATGGAATAATTAGGACTAGAAGTCACCAGAGCCTATCATGACCTCTATTCCTTTGACTCCAGGAAAGTTCAATGTCTAGGAGTCATCAAAGATCTGGTTGTGACCTTGTTTCAGCTGCCCATGAAAAGTGTAGTCATGGACATTGTAGTGGTTGATGTTCCCCCCAAGTTTGGTATGTTGTTGTCAAGATCCTGGATAACAATACTTGGGGGAACCCTGCAAATGGACCTAACTTATGCTATTATTCCAGTGTTTGGAGGGGAGCATAGGAGACTGTACAGAGAAGCCTAGCTGGCCTACATAATCAGTGACAAAGCCAATCCTACCAACCATCCTATCTTTGCTCTTGACACTAATTTAGGTTCCAGTTTACTACAGCTCACTAATGCTCCCAAGCCTCTTCTAAAACTCAGAAAGTAGCCCACTAATTCTCATGAAATTTCTCCCCCCATCACCTCTGTCTGGAAAATGTTCTTTGATGGAGCCTCTTCCAGGGAAGGCGCTAGCACCAAAGTGTTTTTCATGTCACCTGCTCAAGAAACCGTATCTCTGTCATACAAGATAGAGTTTGAGACAACCAACAACGTAGCAGAATATGAAGCTCTTGTTTTAGGTTTAAGAGCCACAAAGGAAATGGGGATTCAAGAGGTAGCAGTGTTCAGATATGCAAAATTGATAGTCCAGCAGATAAAAAACGCTTATCAGGCCAAGAATCCTTGAATCAAGAGTTACAGAAATGAGGTATGGGACCTGATCGACAGTTTCTTTTCAGCATTTAACATTTCATTCGTTCCAAGAGAGAAGAACATAGTGGCTGATTCTCTGGCTACATCAGCAAGAAATTTCAAGGTGCCCCTGCCACCCAAATTCAGATATGATGTAGAAGTAAAATACATACCCTCAATACCTGACAGTGTCAAACATTGGAAGGTGTTCGAGGATGATCTTGAGATCAAAATATTTTTGGAGACTGTTGAAGAATTTTCAGCGCTGCATATTGATCAAGACCCCGTTTTCGAAGCAAAGCTTAATGATGGCAATTTTCTGAGTAAGATTGGAAAGAGTGATATTGTGCAGCTTCCCAGCAATCATATTCCAAAGGTACTGGTTCCTTTGGAAAGGATTTTTGATAAAAATGATGTGGCGTTAAAAGAGAAAATCTCAGATGATGATGGTGATACAACTCAGTGCAACATTGGCACCAAGAATGAACCCAAGTTTGTCAAATTGTCAAGAAGCATGAGAAAGGAGTAGAGGGACGAATATGTTGAATTATTGAGGGAGTGTGTGGATGTTTTCGCCTGGACCTATGAAGACCTCAAAACTTATGACACTTCTGTCATTGAGCATAAAATCCCATTGAAAAGGGAGGCAAAGCCATTTAGGCAGAAACTAAGACAGATCAATCCTATGTTGTTGCCTATCATGAAGAGAGAGGTGAAGAAGCTACTACATGCCCAGATCATCATGCCATTGAGATATTCAGAGTGGGTGTCCAACTTGGTCCCAGTAAGGAAGAAGAATGGGGAAATCAGATTCTGTGTGGATTTTAGAAACCTGAATAGGATCTCAAGGAAGGACAAATACCCCCTGCCAAAGATGGAACATATATTGCAGAAGGTGAAAAGATCATCAAGGATTTCCATGATTGATGGATTCTCTAGCTACAATAAAATCTCGGTTCTTCCCGAGGACAACGAAAAGACAACATTTACCACTCCATGGGGCACATTCATGTATGCTAAAATGCCCTTTGGATTGATGAATGCAGGAGCAACTTGTCAGCGAGACATGGACATAGATTTCATTGGGGAAAAGGATAAGTTTGTGGTTATCTATCTGGATGACATCACAGTATTTTCCAAATCTGATAAAGAAAATTGTTGTCATCTCAGGAAGGTTTTTCTGAAATGCAGGAGTTTTGGCCTTTCATTGAATCCCAAAAAATCTCTATTCACCATGAAGTAGGGAAAGTTACTGGGCCACATAGTATCGGCAGTAGGAGTCAAGATTGATCCTGGTAGAGTTGAAGCAATCCAAGCCTTATCAATCCCAAGATCTAGGAAAGAAGTATAGTCTTTCCTTGGAAAAATTAATTTCCTAAGGAGGTTTGTTTCTAACTTTGTTGAAATGGTGAAGCTTATAACGGCTATGTTGAGGAAGGGAAATGAAGTAAGATGGACTTCTGAGGCTCGAAATTCTTTTGAGAAGATAAATAAATCCTTGATTAAATCTCCTGTGCTTATCAGTCCTTATTACTCAAAGGATTTCCTTATTTTCTCCTTTGCCTCATCTGACACATTGGTTCTTGTCTTACTACAAAAAAACGATGCCAGGCTGGAGCAACCTATTTCCTATTTCAGCAAAGCATTAAGGGATGCTAAGGTCAGGTACGACATCATGGAGAAGTAGGCCTATGCCTTGGTGAAATCTCTCAAAGATTTTAGAGTCTATGTCCTGCAGTAAAAAATAATTGCCTATGTTCCCTCAGCTGGTGTGAAGGACATTCTTATTCATCCTGACATAGATGAGAGGAGGAGTAAATGGATAGCCAAGATACTTGAGTTTTATCTGGAGATAAGGCCTACCAAATTGATCAAAGGTCAAGGTTTAGTCAAGTTGTTGGCTAAAGAAAATTGCAAGGCTTTGGGGGTAAGTTTCATTAATGAATGCTCATAAAATCAGCAGGATCAACTGTCTGATGCATACCCTCAAGAAAAACCCCCGTTGGCGCGATGTCCTTGGTACAAGGATGTCATATATTTTATGCAAGAGTTGCGACCTCTTGATGGCCTACCAAGGAGCAAGGCAAGAGCTCTAAAACTCAAAGCAGTCAAATACTGCCTTGTTGATTGAGTTTTATATTGGAAAGACCCCCTGGGGGTGCTTTTAAAATGTATGAATCCACAAGAGGCTCAAAATATCATTGTTGAATTTCATGACAACCTATGTGGAGGGCACCATTTCTGGAAAACCATAGCCTACAAAATCCTCAGGGCTGGGTACTATTGGCCCACCCTATTCACTGACGTCTGTAGAGAGGTCAGAGCCTGCATCAAATTCCAAAGGTTCTCAGGAAAGAAACAGCTCAAATCTCTGCCTTTAAAACCTGTGGTTGTTTCAGGACCTTTCCAGCAGTGGGGCCTAGACTTTATCAAGGAGATCCACTCTGCTTCCAGTGGACAACACCGATGGATCCTGACTGCCACGGATTTCTTTACCAAGTAGATAGAAGCTATCCCCACCATGAATGCTTCCCATAAGGTGATCATTGGGTTCCTGGAAGACCTCATCACAAGATTTGGCTGCCCCAGCAAGATTGTTACTGATAACGCAACATCTTTCAAAGCTGAACCATTAGTCAAATTCTGTGACTAATTCTGTGACTAAGGCATTCTTGCTCACTCCTCTTACCAAGTATTCCATCTGCTCATTTTATAATCAACCCATTGACAGAAGTTAGATCAAGACCTCTTTTGTTTTACATACCAGGCCCAGTTTTCTGAGTTAAAGCAATACCTTCCTGGGTCTCTACTTTTGCCGCAATCCAGGAGTGACTCATGACGCTAACACCATCTACACTTGATAATTTTCCTTCTTGAAGTAAGGGGAACCAAATTCCAAGTCTGGTTCTTGAGGAGAGAGGAGATAGGACTATGGATCTGAAAATTGAACCAAGAAAATATTCTTGGGTGGCATCAGTTCAGTTGTGGTGAGTGGAAGAGGAGGCTCCTTGAAATCAGATCGATCCCTCCTAGTATTAGCTATATCCCCAACAATATTTATTGCATCTTTAAAGAGTAGTCTTGTCCCACTTGGGCCTTGGCTCTAGATCTACATCTGCATCTATGTGCACTGACTCTACATATGACTGTATTGAGTCAGTATTTGAATCATCTGAATCCTATCAATCCGAAATCTCATTTGAAGAATATTTGGCATGTGCATTCTCATCATCTATGAAAGGTGGAAGAAAAACAATGTATGCATGTGGCTTCTGTTGTGCATGAGAGATACTTTCCTTGAGTTGGACACTGCGCTCAATGATGAGTTGGTCCATAGATGGATCAATGAGTCTGTATACCTTCAAACTATTGGGGTATCCAAAAAATATACACTATGTACTCTGTGGATGAAGTGCCTTCCTCTTCTCAGAGGGAATCAAGGCCCATGCATGAGAACATAATATATAGAAGTGGGTCAGTTCTAGTTTGAGGTCACTTGAAGCTTCAAAAGGGGTCTTATCCTTGACATATATATGGGGCGATCTGTTTTGGATGTTGTTCACACAATTAAGTGCTTCAACCCATAATATCTGTGGAATTGAATTTGCATGCATCATGCAATATGCCATCTCTTTCAAAGATCTATTCTTCCTCTCAAGAACTCTATTTTGTTGTGGAGTATAGGGAACCATGTGCTGCAACTGAATCCCTGCCTCAAGACAAAAATTATGTACCTCGTGGTTGACATACTCCCCCCCATTATCTATTTGGAGGACTTTGATATTCCTTCCTGACTATGTCTCAACAAGGGTCTTGAAATATTTGAAATGTTGAAAGACTTCATATTTGTGCTTGAGAAAGAAAGTCCAGGTGTAGCATGAGAAATCATCAACAAAAATGAGCACGTACCTTTATTTACTGATTGATGGATGCATAAAAGGTCCCATGACATCATTGTGGATCAGATCCAAAGGAGATGAGGCCTTCTGAGTCTTTCCTTTGTCAAATTTCTCTTGAGGGTGTTTTCCAAGAAAAAATCCCTCACAAATTCCTTTGGAGAAGTGGATGTCAGGTAGACCTTCAACCATCCCCTTCTTGCTAAGATGTTGGATGTATCTTAAATTTAAATTCCCAAACGTTTCGTTCAATATCCTATTTCTTTCATCAACATACGTAAGTAGTAATGCGGAATCCAGTTCAATAAATTCATAAAATGTGCAAAGTCTAGATTGGTGATTTACCTCACCAGTTGCAACTTTGGAATTGGTTTTCATGTCATAGATATCCACTGCATCAAGTGTGAATATTACTTTTTTTTCCGGTGTTGGAGTTTGTCATCTGATACATAGAGATAATATTGACGGAGAGTTTGGGAACTGTAGCACATTCTCGAAGCTCCCGTTTGTGAGTTCAACTCTTCCTTTTCCGATGACCTCGACTGGAGAGTCATCCCCCATCATAATATGAGGACCTTTGAATGTGTCCAATGAAGAGTAGACTTATTTTGTGGGTTCCATGTGGTGTGTTGCACCTGAATCTACAATCCAAGCATCGAGACAAAAGTTAATGGAAATCAAAGCATGGATAGAATTACCTTTCTTGGGGTTTTGATCTTCTGGATTCTTCTTCTTGGCACCATCATGGATGTGGTCTCCAAGGTTTTTTTTTTGAAGTATTTTTTCCATTTGATCTATCTATTTCTGCATGCATGCGGATTCTATATGGAATCCTCATTGGCAGTAAGTTAATTTCTCCACTTTTCTTCCCTTTGCACCTTTGGATCTGAAGGAATTATTGAAGGGTTTTGAGTAGCCTTACTTTTTTCTTGGTTTTTAGATTTATGATTTTGGTGATTGCTATCATATTGCACAACAATTTCATGTGCCTTTGAGCCTTTGATTTTTCCCATATTGATGAGCTTGGTCTGCTCTTACGTCAGAGACTTGATAAAGGCCTCAAGAGAAGGAATTTTCCAGGTAGCTCCAGAGGTGAGCCTAACTAAATGAAATGTGGATACAAAAAATGATTATTCTGGACCAAGTTTGGAAAGAATGGTAAGAACCATTTATTTCTCCTCCTTAGATTTATCAACCCCACAAGCCTTGAGTTGTGACAACAAATCCTTATAATTGGTAAAAAAAACTTGGAGATTGTAGAAGGTTTTTGGATCCAAAGTGATAATTCCACCTCAAGTATATGTCCCCTCGTCTCATCCTATTTGCCAAAAATTCCTTCCATGGTGGTCCAGACTTCATTGGGGTTTTAAAGGAGGATATTTGAAGGAGGAGCTCAGGATAAATAAGACTGCAAATAGTTCCATACTCTTCATTCAGTCGATTTAGATACTTGTACTTTTCTATGGCTGATGTGGGTTCAGTCTTTGTGTCCATGGTTAACCTGTATAATCCTCTTCTTCGAAGTTGCATTACCATCCTGTCCTTCCATGCAAATAAATTGTATGGTGTAAGAATCAATTCTTTTGGAAATTCCATTTTCCCATTGTCTTCAACCTCGGTACCTACAAAAATATTTTGGTGTGTCTTTTTCCTAGAAATCCATCGGCTCGGATACCATGTAAATGTGAATGAACCTACACAAATAAGATCTATCTAGAAAAGGATATACACAGTTTGCAGAATAAATGAGAAAATATGGAAACGAGAGAGAGCGAGAGAGAGAGAGAGAGAGAGAGAGAGAGAGAGAGAGAGAGAGAATCAAGAATTGTATTAACTGAATGAATGAAATGATAATTTACACATGATATACTCTATATAAATCAACTAATGTGCATTGGAGGATAATCCAGTGCACCATAGTGGTGGTCTGGAGTGATCTGGACACACACCGATAGTTATGGGAGTTAACTGCCACCTAGTATGAGTTAACTAGCCTCTCAGTATTTAGTTAATTGACTGAAACAAATTGAAGTGAGGGTGATGCACTAGTCTGGTGATAATCCCAAGGACAATGCGCATTAGCAGTGATGATCCCAATGTGTTATGGGTTCTATAACTCAAGAGGAGTGTTCTCTCAGTCTTGGAGATTGAGAAGAATTGGTACCATATATTTTTTGGAGATGAACAGGTGTTGTTTGTGCCCAGACAATATAGCTTCATATCAACGATGATTCTTGGAGTTAGGGAGAGAAACCTATATAGGTTGAGGAGCTAGCCTATGCATGTTATGACTAGAAGGAGAAAAGAGATAGATAAGGAGGAGAAGGTAGCTCCACTAGTGGTGAGGCAAGTGGCCCTACCAGTAGCACATGTTTAGAGGGAGTAGGTAGCTCCACCAATGGTGAGGTAGGTGGCCCCACCAGTAGCACAAGTTCATAGGGAGAAATTATTTCCACTAGTGATGAGGTAGGTATCCCCATCAATAGTGTTGACTTAGAGGGATCCAAAGGTCAAAGGGAGTCAACCCTTAGGATTCATTAGGGAGGAGAAACCTCCTAAGACTATTTATAGGATATTGGACTTTAGAGGAGGTCAATAGATTCAGATGGAGTAGATGGCTCTAGATATTGTACATACCTAGAGGGATTTGGGTTTCATAGGGATTACAATATCAAAGAGAGTTAGATGAATCAGATGGAGAGTCAACCATTTAGAGGGAGTTCCCCCTTAGGTTCAAGTAGGATAGATGCATATCTCAAGATTGATAGGCATGCATCATAGGTTGAGGATGCCACATAGGAGGTTCATAGGTAGGAGGATTCTAGGAGTTGTGTGACCTCCATAGAGGATTTAGTTGTTTTAGTAGGTTTTTATATAGTGATAGACGAGAAAGAAAATCAGGAAGACATGGTAGTAGGATTTGATTCATTCATAGAGGGAGCAACCAATGGGGTAGATTGCACAATAGTATTTGCTTCAGTGACTGAGGATGCAACTAGTCAGAAGGACTAGAGTGTAGGATTTTATTCGGTGACAGAGGGAGTATCCCATCATGAGTATTTGAGTACAGTTTTGGTAGAGGAGACATAGGGAGCAACCAATCAGTAGAATTGGAGTGCAATTATGGTAGAGGGGAAATTTTCACTTCCAGTACAAGAGACATAATTACATCGAGATGATGATGGATGGGATACCTCACTCACTAAGAGGGAGTGTTTCTTGTTGTAGCTTCATGAGGTATTCCCAAAAGAGGCCAAGGTGTCAAGAACATGAGAATCTTTGTTGGCACCAGATTAACCTTTTGTTTCAATGAAATAGGCTTCGGAATGAGGCTAGGGCCTTGTGGGAAAGTTGATGGGATTTATGGGCTTGTGATGGGGTGTCACACCCACAAAGAGGAATAAAATATTCAAATTAATTATTGATTTTAGTAGGGGTGCCTAAACTCACTCATTGCAAATGTATATAAAGGAGAGAGGTCATTGTGACATTTGATCATAGTGGAAGATGTTGATACTGAGAGGGGGGTGAATCAGTATCAAGTACAATTTAAAAACCTTTTCCAACTTATACTTAAACCATTCAATTATATCCAATGAGCAATGAACAATAGTATAAGAGTTACACCAATACACCACAATACACCATG
>ML793875.1:164432-198418 GCA_009831015.1 Picea engelmannii | reverse complement strand
GGAAACATTTGAGGGAGATGTGGTGTATTTTTCAAGGGATATTGGAGGGAATGTGAAGAGGCACATTTACCAAGAGATTTTGAATTGAAGGAGAAGAGTAGCAACAAAATAGGATTGGAAATCATCCCAAGGATAGAGTGGCATGCATCCCAAGGATATTTTCAGCATTAAATACAGTTCAATACCATACAAAAAAGGAGGTTCGTACAATAAATATTTGTGTGGGTTGTACAACATTTATTAAATTAGTCGAGTAGCTACAACAAGAACAAAAATCAAGGAAGAGTTTTTGGCATGATTTTCTAGGTGTTTTTGGCTGCTAGAAAATCTGTACAACATGGTATTTTTCCATACATCAGATATGGGCACATAAATCGAGTTCATACTATTGTATTTTGTGTTGTACAGGTCCATACAAGCACACAAATTGAGACAACAAGTTGGCCATGCAATTCGAGGTGTTGTGGGAATATTTTTGAGATAATTACAGTTTTATTAATGTTGAAAAATATTGTTGTGGTAAACTCATAATTTTTCCTGCAAGGTTAATAAGAAGAATATCTCCTTGGCTAGTTTTCCATTCAGTTTTTTCCAGGGGCATTGCCGATATATCTACTGTCAAATGTGATGATATTTTGTGTTTTGATCATTGTTATTTCCGCTACTATATTTTTCAGACCTTAGTTATTTTGTGTTTCTACTCATAGTGTCATTTAAACATATATATGGTTGTAAAATATTCTTTTTGTTATTTTAGAAAGAGACCTATAAGAATAAAATAAAAACACTCAAACTCAGCCTTATGCTAAGTCTCATACATAAAAACACAAAGCCATAAGAGAAATCATGTAGCAGAAGAAGAAGCAAGAAAATGGAGATATGTATTTGTAGATGAGAAAGTCAACTTGAAGGTTGAACAATGTTATTTTGATGATACAACCCTTTATTTGATGGTGCTCTCCTCTTTTTAAATGTGTTCCCAATGCTTCTTTGAAATGTTTTTCCCTAGAAGTTAGGGTTTACTCTTCTTTTGGAAGTTTCCCACGTTCTTCCTCTTTTTGGAATAAAATTAGATATTTTATATAAATAATTTATTATACACTTATTAATGAATTAGTTCATCGAAATTTGTGCCTCCAAGTGGGACCGACTTCACTTTTTTATTAAATTTCTTTAGAAAACTTTTATTTCCAAAATTTGAAGTTGACTTCGTAAAAAACATTGACTGTATTTTAATTTTTTGAGCATCATAAGTGACTTCTCAACCAGAGAAACCATTCTATAAATAATATGCATTATTATGGATTTCTAATGAGCCATCTTGAGTTAAATTTGGAGTTTTGGATATCAACTTATAGTCTCAGGAAGTCAAGGTTCCAAATAGATTTCCCAAGAAGCTATGAAAAGAGAGTTGACTGTTAGTTTAATTTATAGAAATATTATTTCCAAATTCATCCATTGAAACCTACCCCATTTTCTTCCTCATCAAATAACCTTTCCAATGAAGTCTTGTTTTCCCAAAATGAGCATATGGATCAAGAGGTATGAGCTTCAAATGAGGGACACACGACATGAGGAGTTTGGGGGTCTAAAACATGTTGGACTCCCACAATGTGACTCTTGCAATGCATTCAAAAATAAACTAAGTACAAGACTTGTAGTTTTTAACCTTGTACAATATTTACTACAAACCGATTTTCAGTAAAGTAAAAGAAAATATACAATGGAAAATACAAACATTACACAGATATTTTTCCCCTGGAAACCCAAACCGAGAAAACCATCATATTCTATATTCATTCATAGTGAAACATTGTTTAAAATACAATGTACATATAGGATCCATTGGCATCCAAAACCCTAACCCAATGACCTGGATTAGTCAATAACCCTAATTCCTTAACCGGAAATAAAAAATCATCGACAAAAAATGATGTGCTGAAAAACCACCCAAAAATGTGACACGTTTCTCGAGGAAAATAAAAATCTCGGGGGTGCTACCCTCGAACCCTTGCATGAGGGGATTTATCCCCCTTGCACCACCCTGCATGCCCAGTGTAACGCATACACTACTACTTGTGAAAAAAATATAACACATACCCAACATTCTCCCACTTGTTGTTTTATTTGCATACAAGGGGTTACATGGTTACATAGTCAACAATCTAGGGTAGAAATTCCCATGGATCCTCTACACCAAAAGAACTTCTCAGTGCTAAGATATTTTGTTAATGAATCTGAAAAATTATTCAAAGTGTCCACCTTCATCAACAACACTTTATTTTCTTCAACCATGTCTCTCACAAAGTGATATTGAATATCAATATGCTTTGCCTTTGAATGATAAATCGGGCTCTTCACCAAAAAAATTGCATTATGACTATCACAATCTATCCTTACAACTTGTTTTTACCAACCTAATACCTAAACACAATCTTTGTAACCATATTGCTTCCTTACTTGCATGAGTGACTGCCATGTATTCATCTTATGTAGTTGAAAGTGCCACTACAACCTATCTTTTTCTCATCCAACTTATTTCTCCTCCAAACAGGTTCAACACATAACCACTTGTAGATCTCCTATGATCCAGATATCTAGTCCAGTCTACATCCACAAATCCATGTATATCCACCACTATGTCCAATCCCGGTCTTCCTTCGTAGCACGATGCATAGCTAACAGTGCCACGCAAATACTTGAAAACTCTTTTTACTGTTGTCCAATGCTCCTTCCCTGGTTTTGACATATACTTTATCAAAACTCCCATTGCATGTGCAATGTATGATCATACATACCATTTCATACATCAAACTACCAACTACACTTGCACATGGAACACAAGACATGTCCTCCTCCTCTTCTTGTGTCTTGGGACACTGATCCATAGATAAATTTACACCAACATGAATAGGAACCTTGATCGGTTTACATTCCTTCATATTAAACCTTTGCAATATTGTCTCGACATATTTTCTCTGATTTAACCAGAGTTTCCTCTTTTTCCGATCTCTTTTAATTTCCATGCCCAAAATGAAATTTGAAGCAGCGAGATCCTTGATGTCAAATTTAGATGACAATTGAGTTTTCACTTCCTGGATAATCTCCTTGTTGTTTCCTATCAACAACATGTCATCCACATACAAGACCAAATAAATCAAATGATCAACAATTAATTTGAAATACACACAGTGATCCTCTTTGCTTCTTGTGAAGCCAAGTCCCAGCATATAAGTATCAAATTTTTAATACCACATCCTTGGTGATTATTTTAAACGATACATGGAATTTTTAATATTGCATACGATCTCCTTCTTTCCCTTCACAGCATAACCTTCTGGTTTCTTCATATAGATTTCTTCTTCCAGATCCCCATGTAGGAATCTTGTCTTCACATCCATCTGTTCTACTTCAAAATCAAATGCAACAATAACAGATAAAATAAATATTATAGAGGTTAACTTGGCAACATGCAAAAAAATATCACCAAAATCAATTCCCTCAACTTGGGAATAACCCTTTGCTACTAACCGAGCTTTGTATTTCTCCACTTTTCCTTCTGCATTAAGCTTATTTTTAAATACCCATTTTCTTCCAATAGGTTTTCTTCTAGTCGGAAACTCCACTAGATCACAAGCCTCATTCTTATCCAAATATTCCATTTCTTCGTCCATGGAACGTTTCCAGATATTTCCATCCTTTGAATCCATTGCCTCCTTGACAGTTCTAGGATCATCATCAGTAATAGAAAAATCAAAATTTGAACGGAAATCAGATGGAGTATACCTTCCCGGTAGCCTTGTTTCTCGAACCGATCTCCTCAATAATGGAGTATGAGGGTCTTCTTCTTCTGATTCATGTTCTTCTATAAAGTCTCTCTCATCATCCTTTAAATCAAACTCTATTTTCTCTGGTTCTTCCCTACTTGGTAAGACTTCCTATTTAACAACATCCTTCATTTCTCTAAATACCACATCTTTACTTACACTACCTTCTAAGTTTTTGGGTTCCAAAGCTTATAAATTTTGATACCATCTTTATATCCAATAAAGATACACTTTTCAACCTTCTTATCTAGCTTACTCCTGTTTTCCTTTGGAACATGAACATATGTATCAAAACCAAATACCTTGAGATGTGTGAGAGAAGGTTTCTTACCAGTCCATACCACTTGTGGAGTCTTTTCATCCAGCATTGATGAGGGTGATATGTTGATCGGGTAATATGCAGTACCAACTGCCTCTACATAGAATTATTTCCCTAACACGGCACCACTGAGCATGCATCTTGATTTTTCCATTAGCATCATGTTCATTCTTTCTGTAACTCCATTGTGTTGAGGTATATATGGAGTATTATTCTGCCTTGCTATACCACACTTCTTACATAATTCTTAAAATTCATTCCCGCAAAACTCTCCGCCATTATCTATCCTCAACACCTTAATATTTTATCTGTTTGATTCTCAACAAGAGCCTTAAACTCTTTAAACTTGTCAAAGACTTTAGATTTTTTCCTAAGGAAATACATCCAAGTATTCATCGAGAATTCATCTATAAATGATACATAGTACACAGATTTTCCCAATGATGGGACCGATACAGGTCCAAAAACATCATTGTGAGCTAGTTGTAAAATTTCTTCTACCCTCGTTGCACGAGAAGGGAATCTTACCAAATTTTGCTTCACATATACACAATGTTCAAAGAAATCAAAATCCAGAGAGAATTTAGACATACCTTCAACCATACCTTTACCATGTAGTAGTCGAAGACCCTTCTCTCTGATATGCCCCAGTCTTTGATGCCACAACATAACCTTTTCTCCATAGATTGTAGGAGATATTTCTTCTTCAACTCCAATATCAAGAATAATGGAAATATTACACCCATAACTAATAGTGCTTCATTGCAGCTTATACAGAGTTCCAAACCAAACTCCTTTCAACAACACCATTGTTCCTCGAACCATCCTGCAGGTTTCCTTTTCAAATATTGTTTTTACCCCTGCATCGTCCATTTTTCTTACAGAAATCAAATTTATGGCCAAACTTGGGATGTACAGAACACCAAGCAATGTTATAATCACTCCATTTATGAGCCTCGACTTGAGTTTTCCTCATCCTATGATTCTGGTTGTTGAATCATCACCTAAGAAAACATTACCTCCATCATATCTTTCATATTCACAAAACCACTCCTTGTGGAGAGTCTGTTAAGTACCTGAATAGATATGAAGATAAATCTCAAAATAAACCCACAATATCAACACGAATAATCCAAACCATTCACCAAATACTGAACACAATAAATAACCAAAACCATTGAGGTAGGGTAACACCATACATTAATCCTTATTGAAGGATAAAAATCCTCACTCTGATACCAATTGTTAAGTACCTGAATAGATATGAAGATAAATATCAAAATAAACCCACAATATCAACATGAAAAATCCAAACCATTCACCAAATACTGGACACAAGAAATAACCAAAACCCTTGAGGTAGGGTAACACCATATATTAATCCTTAAGGAATAATAGAACTCCTCAACCAATGCTTGATACATTCACAATATTTTTCCTTATGTTTCATTACATTGCTTACACTTCTTTATATATCTTTCTCTATATCCTAGGAACCTTCTAGAGATCCTTCTCACATCTATTTCATTTAACTACTGTAGTCAACCTTTATTAATATAGTGGACCTATTCAACCTTACATTGAATGCCCACATTCTCATATATTAAATGACTTCCACTAATAATACATAACTACATTCCCATTGGATACCTCCTTAGGTACCCCATATTACCTCCCTAGGTATACTACATTCCATCCCCCTTCACATGTTTCGTCCTCGAAACATGAGAAGAAACCATACAATATGACTGGATAAGCAGTGTAGCCAACTAGTGCAAATTACGACCATCCATCCATCCCAATGGAAGTCAAACATGATATCCATATGTTTCCTTTCCACCCCGACTTTGCTCTGCATCATGTTGGGGTTTCCATGGGATTGTTTCCATAGTCTGAGCTCCTCCTGTAATGTCGGTAGTCCTCCATGCACCTCTTGAATGGTTTCCTTCCTGGTGCCCTGTTGGTGCATAAATTTGTTTATTCATATTCCCTTTCCTTGATGATTGTTGTGTCTCTATATGATGTGGATGGAAATATACAACAACTATAGGATTCTGTTCTTTTTTCTTCAAATCTGCAACACTTTGTGCCTTTGAGTCAATGACCTCCTTAGCTTCCTAATTATATCCTTCCTGTAGTTTTTCTCTATATCCTTTTGTAGACTCTGCCTCTGTTTCAACTTCATACTCGTCAATAACTTATTTTCTAACCTCCATGGGCCCATATTTCTCACGAAGAGACACATCCTGCAGTGTGATTTTATTTTTCTTGTACCAAAACTTCAAAAACTTCTTTTGCACATTAATATTAATGATACCCACTGATTCTATCCAAGTATATCCGAAAACAATATCCACTTCATCCATATCCATAACATAAAAATATGAATGCAACACATATTTATCCATACTAACCTTCAAATATTTAAAAATTTTAACATTTTTACCCTCAACCTATGTGCTTTGGATATTCTTGGCAGGAATTTGCAATATATTAACCAACTGAACATTGATAAAATTTTGTTGGCAACTAGGGTTAATAGAAACAATGACATTTTCTTTGTGAATACAACCATGAACCTGTAATATAGATTTTCCACCTGAAAATAAACTCTTGTTTCTCCCTTTAGCAACATGAGACCATTTATCTAAAAGAAAATTTGCAGGTGCTTCATCAGAAAGTTCCATCAATTGACTATACCTATGTGATTGCCACCAAATGACTGCATCATCTTTTAAATAACACGATACCCAATGTTTCCAATCCTCTTTTGAAAATGATTTCAAGTATTTTATGAATTCTTCAATATTAGGGCCATCATATTTTCCAGTAAAAAAACATCTTTCTTGGGAGAAATCTTGAACAAAAACTAGGATTAAAAATAACTTACTACAGAAAATAACGGCTTTTTCCGGAAAACCCTCAAAAACTGTTGAATTTAAAATGATCATAAATTCACTTCCGGGACTCTGTTTCGGCTGATCTGTTCTTTGAAATTGGGTATTTTTCTGAGATGAATTCAAATATCCAATTTTTTTGGCCAAATTATACATAGAATGTTTCATATCTGAATCTGAAGTGTGTCGCCCTTTTTTTTCCCTAGAAAAATCTGTAAAAAGAGCAAAAATGCTTCCCTTATTTGGCCAACGAAAGTGCTCTGATGCAAATTGTTAATTACCTAAATAGATATGAATATGAATCTCAAAATAAACCGACAATATCAACAAGAATAATCCAAACAATTCACTAAATACTGAACACAAGAAATAACCAAAACCCTTGAGGTAGGGTAACACCATATATTAATCCTTATGGAAGGATAAAAATCTTTGCAATGATTCCAATTTTTAAGTACCTGAATATATATGAAGATAAATCTCAAAATAAACCCACAATATCAACAAGAATAATCCAAACCATTCACCAAATATTGAACACAAGAAATAACCAAAACCCTTGAGGTAGGGTAACACCATATATTAATCCTTAAGGAAGGATAACACTCCTCAACCAATGATTTATACATTCATAATATTCTTCACTATGTTTCATTACATTTCTTACACTTCTTTATATAGATTTCTCTATCTCCTAGGATCCTTCTAGAGAGTCTTCTCACATTTATTACATTTAACTACTATAGTGGGCCTTTATTAATATAGTGGACCTAGTCCACCTTACATTGAATGCCCACATTTTCATATATTAAATGAATTCCTCTAATAATAAATAACCACATTCTCATTGGGTACCTCCTTAGGTACCCCATATTACCTCCCTAGGTATACTAGAGAGTCATATGAAAGGATGCACCTGAGTCAACTAACCATGCCTCATGATCTGCATGTGTGATTGAAGAAGCCAATTACACATCTCCTCCTTCTTCCTTGGAGGTATTTTCTTCTGTAGAAGGAGATTCTTCAGATCCCTTCTTTTTCTCACCTTTGGATCTACACTGATTCTTGTAGTTCCCTTATTTTCCACATCTCCAACATACCTTTACAAAATTTCTGGGAGATTTATATCTACCCTTAGACTTAGATCTCCCACTTGAGAAATTATATCTATTTCTTTCCTCAGAGCGTCCTCTTGAAAATAATGTGTTTGTGCTCTATCCTTCCATATTCTTCCATCTCATCTCCTCTGACAACAAGGATGAGACCACTTCATCAAACTTCAAAGAAGTTTTATTACTACCTAGGGCCACTACCATACTATCCCATGATTCTAGTAAAGAACACAGTAAACTGATACACTTATCTTCATCTGAAATGTTAGTGTCAACAAATACCAACTGACTTACCATAGTATTGAAAGAGTTCAAATTCTCTGCCACTGAATCTCCATCTCTCATCCTCATAATATACAGCTTCTTTCTCAGGAATATTTTTTTTACTAGGGACTTAGACTAATACAATTTCCCCAACTTATCCCGTAAATCCTTGGTTGTATCTTCCTCTGACACATTCAGTAATACAAAATCTTAGAGACATAGTCAGATTGTTCTCTTCGCCTTCCGATCCAAATATTTCCAGTCATCTTCTCAAGTTTCTGTAGTTGCAGTACCTGGATATACCATGATCCAATGATCTTTGTCCACCAACAAATCTTCCATATTGAGCTTCCACGGGTCAAAACATTTCCCATTAAACTTCTCGATCTCCATTTTTAAATTGCTTGCCATTTTTGTTCACCTGAAAAATCAATACCACAAATCTCCCACTATAACAAGGCTTATCATAGTCCCTAGTCAAGCCCTTGACCACAAAGGCGTTCCCCTGAAGCCAATCCCGCTCTTATACCAAATGTAGATTTTAACCTTGTACACTATTTACTGCAAACATATTTTTAGTAAAAGAACATAAAAGATACAATGGAAAATACAAACATTACACAAATATTTTTCCCCTAGAAACCCAAACCGAGAAAACCAACATATTTTATATTCATTCATAGCTATACATTGTTTACAATACAATATACATATAGGATCCAACGGCATCCAAAACCCTAACCTAATGACCTGGACTAGTCAACAACCCTAATTCATTAACTGGAAATAGAAAACCATCGGCAAAAAACCATGTGCCAAAAAACCACCCAAAAATGCGACACGTTTCGCGAGGCAAAAAAACATTCTCAGGGGAACTACCCTCGAACCCCCACACTGGGGGATTTCTCCCCCCTACACCCCCCTCAAACCTCCATATGTTCCCGAAACAATGTAGACACTACTACTCGTGCAAAGAATATAACACATACCCAACAAGATTCAGTAAAAATAGAGTGTAAAACCCAGTAAAATGACTAAGTCATGAAGAGTACAATTTGGGTAACACAGAAGATGGGGTGCAAATTCAGGGTCGCGGGATTGTGGGTTGCGGGACACAAGACATAAGAAAAAAGGTAAATGATGAGTGGGGTTGTCCCACATCCGTAATGAAAGACTTAATAAAATGTGGTAAATCATGAAAAATGACTAAGTGTTGGGGAGGTAAGTAGCAGGGTTACGTGGAAGTAAGGAAATGGAAATGGAATATGAAATATAGAAAATGGAAAATGGAAAAAGGAAATAGGAAAAGTAAAATGGAAAATGGAAAATGAAAATGAATTATGAAAATAATAATGAAAATGACTAAGTGGAAATGGAAAATGGAAATGAATTATGAAAAGGAACTTGAAAATGAATTATAAAACTGACTAAGTTGTGGGTATTACGAAAATTAACTAAGTGGATAATGAAAATGGAAATGGGCTAAGTATGGAAATGGTTAAATATGGAAATGGTGTGGAGAATAGGAAAAATGTCTAAATATGGAGAATAGTGAGGAAGGAGGTTAGAGTGGAAAGAAGGAAAAATGGATAAGTATAAAGTGTGGAGAGTGGAGAATAAGGAAAATGGAAAACTGGCTAAGTATGGGGCAATAGTATGTGGGAGAAAAATGGGATACATTGGGCATATGATCTTTGTTTTAGATTCTGTGAAGTGTTCAATAGAGCTGAGACATAGGGCTATTTAGTGAGAATATAGACTTAATCAATTTCATTCTTTTAGTATATTTTTTTTTCTTCTCTTTTGTTTCAAAGAGAAACCATCACTGTTATATTTTCATGATGAAGATTTGGAGAGCTGAAGTTGATTGGAAACTTGTTGGGTCTTCATGATCAACAATTGAATATTATTTGGAACTTTCCAAGTTAAAAAAAAAATTGGTCTCTATTTGAAAGAAAACAAATTCACATAGTTACCCCAATCATTTATTTGATGGGTGTGAGGAAAACACATCAACAATACTCCCCCATACTGAGCTTAATACTATGGAATTTTTCTAAACAATTTATGGTACCTCCATTTGCAATCATTACTTGAAACTCTTGTGCTAGAAATATAAAGCAATTGAGAAGTTTTGCTAATTTGTAATTGATGAAGTTATGGGTACTACCAGAATCAATCAACAATGTTACCTTTTTATTTTTTATATACCCTTCTATCTTGAGGTTTTGTGGAGTACTAATGTCAACAAATGCATGAAAGTATATTGTTGGAGAAATCTCTTCTAGATCTAGATCTTGTTATGGTTCCAATTATTGATCTTCTTTCTCTTCATAGTCTATGTAGAATAATTTCTCCTCACCACATTTATGCTCCTTACTGTATTTGATGTCACAATTGAAACATAGTCCCTTTGTTATTCTTTCATCCATTTGATGAGGTGTCAATCTTGTTGGTTGAGTGAGGTTAGGAGAGGGAGGATGATGCTCTCTATAGTTGTTAGTAACATATTTTCTAGTAGCCATATTTTTACTTTCAACTTTCCTTGCTAGGTTGAAATCATGCTCTAGAGATTTAGTTTCAAAGAGACTTACTTCATTTTGGATGATTTCCTTTCAAGTTCCCATTAAGAGATGTAATATTTTATCCTATGGAATGTCCTTTACCTCGAGACTTAGTTTTTGGAATTGTTGAATGTGCTTTGTCATTGGACCTTTTTGCTGAAGATTTATCAATTGACTAAAGAGTGTATTACTCTTAATATACCCATAATTTACTATCAATTCATCTGTCAAAATGGAATAAGATACGATATAAACATTTTTTCATTCAAAAAGCCATTAATACCATACAAATTGGTCATTTTCCAAATACAAGGATGCAATAGTTACATTTTGAAAGGTTGGCACTTGGTTTAAATCAAATCATTTCTCCATCTCGAATATCCATGTTATAGGATCTTTACCATCAAAATTCCTCATATTGATCTTCGGAATAAAGTAGTTCATTGGTGCCACATTGAAACCCTGATCATGTGGATCTTGAAGTGATAAATAATCATGATTCTAAGACTCAATCTTTATTTCCTCTACATTTTCATGATTTCCTTACATCTTGTTATCTTGTTTATGGAGTCTCTCATCAAGGGTATGTAAGAACATGACATACATGGAAATTTTCAATTATTCCATCTTATTTTCCATATGTTCTTGATTTTCATCCATCTTATTTTCTATATTCTTTTCCACCTCTCTATTTTGGTGAAACATTTCATCTCTTTGTTCTTGAGTCATGGTTGAGATCTCTGGAGGTTTACTTGGTGAAGTAAATTTTGGAGGAACCTTTGGAGCCATGTGAGAAAACGATGATTCTTCTCTTTTTCCTCTTTATTACAAATTTTGAATCACCGAAAATAGGTCTTCCAATCAAAAGTTATGCCATTTGTAAGTTACGTACATTTGCACCCGGATGGGGTGCCACCTAGATAGAGTCCGATGACGCTTGGAATCGGGCAACCAGGAGAGTTATTAACCCCATCCGCTAGCCCACAGACATTAACTCCACATGGATCACACCATGAGGAGAGTAATGGTAGTGAGCCTGGCTAGACTGGCTGGGTTAATGGGCGCACGAGCCAGCCATACCAGGCATACTAGGATCGAGATGACTATCAAATCGGCTTCAATGGAGATAGGGGTTGTCAACTCAAGCTTCAATGGAGATAAGGGGTGTAAATGATCTTTCACCCTGGTGTATTATTTCATTCTTCATTTGCCTTGGTGTATTACTTCATTCTTCATTTGCCCTGGTGTATTATTTCATTCTTCATCTGCCCTAGTGCATTTCTCATGTCCTGCTCTTTGGCCATGTCCTACTCTTCGAATCTCCCAAGAGCTCCAACATTATTGCTCTCTATGAAATTTTCCTGAGCACAAGTGACATCCTCCCTAGCTCCAATACCCTCCACTCGTCATTCACGCTCAGCCACCACAAGCTCCCTCTTAGCACCTCTGCCTCCTCCCGCTCCTCTCAGCACCCTCTCTCAACCTCCATTCCCGCAACCCTTCACCTCCATCATCACCTCAACATTCCCAGGGAAAGAGGAAAATCCAAGAGGGGTTCTCGTTATTACAACACCCTCTCCCATCGTAATATGCTCACCCCCTCCCAACTAGCTCTTATTGCTCATGTTGTGAGCCCTCGGCATACAATCCAGAGGTTGTAGGAGGATCCTCAGACCGCTCCTCTTTAGGTCCATGGCATCATCTTGGTAAAGGATGAAGAATCCTCCTCGTTTTCTCACTTCCCCTCACCCATCCCTCTTCTTCTCCATGGCTTGAGCTCAGTAAAAGAGGAGGCGTCACCTTCATGTGCATGCCCTCCTATGGCTACCAATCTCCTTCCCCCCCCAATTGTCAATCCAGGTGAACCCTACTATGGTGATGGAAGATGTAGGGTGGAAGAGGAAATCCCCCCAAGCTGGAAATTAGGGGAAAGGAAGAGAAGGAGGAGCATCCTCAACAATTCACCAACCGCCTCACGGAGGAGCACCTTCAAATCCTCTTCTAAATCAGGAAGAAACAAGCTGATCGGATGCAATCTCAGAGCATCCTTGGCCAAAGGATGGAAATATTGCTCTACGCATTAGTGCATTCTCCAACACATGACATATGCCTAACATGCAACCAACGATTCACCCCGGTCTACACAGTTCATGGAAAACCAGGCTCAACAATGGAATGAAGTCTCTAGGTTTTGGTTATTTGTCAATTCCAGTTGGAGGATTAATGGTCTAGTTTACCACAACAATAGGATAGATGACCATGCAATTTTTTCATATACTGTCTATGTAGTTTTTTTAATAGCAGCTCTGTCCATAGCTGGTCCTACCGATAGGTTGCAGAATATTGTTCAAACTTTTTGTTTACATAGATAGGTTGCAAAATTTTGTGTAAGCATTTTTTCCCAAGCATTGCTAGAATACATGATGATGTCCTACCTATTCTGGTTTCCCATTTGTGGCAGAACAAGTGGCTCATACTTGTCATTGTACAACTTATATATGTCATTAATATATGGATCTACTTTTATTTACAAAAAAAAAAGTTACGTACATTTGAAACCTTAATTTGGAGAATGTATAGATGGCTAACCTTTGTCCTAGTATATATCTGAAATTTGAACCCTTTTGAGTCTGAATTTTCGGCCTATAATACTCTGGTATGACTTCTTAAACTTTTGAAAATTTCACAGTCTAAACCTTCACTAATAAAAACATAGTTACCAACTTGACGAGAACTCTCCAAAGTGATCATTTTTTAGAGGTCCCATTTAGTTGTTATTTTTAACCTCGTTTCAAAAAGCGATGCTACTGGTAGCACCTTTGTTTTTTCTGAGGTTGAATTTAGCACCTTTTGCAACCATGGCTTCAACATCATCATAATTTTGTCGACATAAACCTTAAAATCAACCCCAAAATCGATAAGTGGCACTAATAGCAACATCATCTTTTTATTTTTAAGGCTAAAAATAAAACTTATTTGAAACCTCTAGACTTGAAAATTGGTATCATTGCAACCAAACCCTTAAAATCGACTCTCAAAACAAAAAGTGGTGCTCCCAATAGCAACCCCCATTTTTTTTAGGAATAAATTAGAAGTTTTTTAAAATCATAACCTTGACAATCAATACGGTTGGAAACAAAATCTTAAAACCAACCACATAATTGAAAAGAGATGCTAACAATAGCACTCTATTTGTTGGGGAGCCTAAAAATTATAATAATTTAAAAATCATGGCTAAATACCCTAGACTATTTCAAACAAAATCATAAAAAGGAAAAAAGAAAAAAAGAAAAACCTCATATTAAAAATAAAAATCGTAATTTTATTTTTAAATAAAAATAAAAATAAAATAAAAAATAAACATTTTAAATAAAATATTTATAAAAACATCATTTTTAAAAATAATAATAACATCTTTAGCGAACATTATAAAAAAAAAACATGTTAAAAAATAAAACAGTATACATTAAAAATAACTTAATTTTTAAAATAAAATAACTATATTAAAAAAACAAATATTAAAAAATAACACACACTTTAATAAAGAAAAATTACTAAAATTACATACTATTAAACAACATAAAACAAAATTTAAAATAATAGAAAATAAATAAACAAACAAACACTTAAAACAATATTAAAAAAATTTAAAAACAAAATTAAAAAAAATAAAGTATGGGAAAAGACTTATAAACTACATATTTTGGTTAGTTTAGGGAGGGGCGATTCTCATAAATCGCTGCCTCCACCAAACTTGTTTGGAAAGGGGCCATTATGGGAAATCACTTTTTCCACCAAACCTCTCAAAAGTAATGAAATGTGATTCTCTTCATGAATTTTGGAGCATATTGAAACATCTTCAGTCACCAATATATCGGGTAATGCCACTACTCAAATACATTATGATTCAAATGGATATCGATGGCCACCTAGCTTTTCCAACTGGCTCAAAATAGTTTTCTGACAATCTTGGCAATTTACTATTTTTAGCAGTTTTAACTTCCGGGGCCATTTTGAGGGCCTAAATGAAGGTTTTTTGGGATCGATCTCCTCAAATATAGTTGAAGGAATAATTGAGCCCCAAAAATGAATCACCTCGACGATACCTTTCCAATGGTCTATCACATGCCTAAAACAAAGATCGTATGCAAAAGTTACGACCTCGGGAAGTTGATGTACTAACTTACCCAAACGGCGCCCACATGACTTTTGGCGCTTCATCTCCTAGGGTTAGGTTTTTGGATGTCTAGGGTTTTTGGAATTCTTGATTATTGTAAAAAAGGCCTTCAGAGCCTCATTGTAACCTTCTTCTTGCGAATGCACGCTATTTTCACATCTCTTCTCAGAGATAAGACGCCACCATTCCAACAAGCTTGTTTCCACTGCATTTTACAGTTTTAGCTTATTTCGTTATTGAATAGAAAACCAGTTTTACTGTATCTCTGTTATTTTGTGTTAAGCACCTGTTAATAATCTGTATTCATTTCGTTCTGCTCATAAAATCTGGATCAGTGGTATCAGAGCGGTTTGCTCCTTGTCATCTCAATGCATGTCCCCAATGGGGTTGGAGTACAAAGAGTTGGGTCTCGAGCTTGTTTCTCTTGAGGACAGAAGCTCTCGCATGCCCAAGCGACCTCCCATGGTAGGAGAAAATAAATATGACAGGATAGGAGATCCTTTCAAACTGTTGATTGAGGAAGTGACGCAGCCGCAGCCACAGGCACGTCCGCTCACAGGATCTTTTCTCTCTCGGCCCGAAGAACACTAATCGGTCCTTCTATTTCCCTATCAGGAAATCTGCACCCATAGATCTCTTCGCGCGATCCCCCTCTCTTTACTTATCGGGGAATCGAAACTCACGACTTCATGAGTCCAATGGTTGAGCGCTGCACTCTCGAATCCCCGAGTGTCGATACAGTCAACGCTAACCTTTTCCTTTACCCTGTCGGAACCTTCTCTATTGGGATCTCGAAACTCACGGTGTCGAGCAACTCAGTTCTCTGACTCCCGAGTCCCGATATGCCGAAACTCCGATGAGCTCGCGGCTTTGAATTTTCAACGGTCCCGTCACCTCGTCGGGATTTCGGATTTTGCGAGATCACAAATCCTGGTGTCCAATGTTCGGGACTTCTCGCTACGAACCCCGATGAAGCGTGCCACCTGTCCTCCACTACCGACTCCGCTATGGCCCACACTCTTCTCTTTTAGCTATCAGGATATCGCATATCGCGATATCGCGATTCTCATTGCAAGAATTTGGAGTTTCAATCCACAAAACCCTGATCCACAATATACGTGTAGATCCAACAACCCTCATGGTCCTGATCAACGGCTCTGCCCCTCCTGAGCTTTTAGCCTTTTGAGAATACTCCACTATATCTCCCCTTCACCTCTGCAAGATCTATCGGCACTCGGATTGTCGCGAATTCTCCTCGGAGAATACCGACCGCTCGTTTCTTCTCAGATGACTTCTGAAAATTGAACCAAGTCTTCCTTCCGTGAAAACTTGTTCATTTGCGTGCAAACTTGCAACGCCTGCTTGAACACTTCACGCACCTACTCACTACACTATCCTTTGATGAACTCAACAACCTATCCTTCCTGAGCTTTTCCCACAACTTTAAGTTCTCAAAAGGAACTACTTGCTCGCACTCCTTGCGGAAACCCTTCAACCACGCCTAAGTGTTGAAGTCTTTGACTTTGTGCATACCTGCAGCAACAGTCTCTCAATGCTTTTCTCAGGTTTGCAACCCTGAAGCTTCACTTGGCCTGCGCACTCCTTGCACAGCTCCTGTGCCCAACTGCACTTTGAGAAAATGACAACAAAAGTTGTCTCTAACTGAACCCTCTGTCAATGCACTCCTTGCGGACACTTCAACTGCACTCCTTGTAGGAATTCTCGGGCTCATATAGAGAAGCAATTGAAACTCATTCCTTCACCCCTCTCAGACTTAAATTCAAGCATGCAATCATATATACAACATATAAAAGAAAATGTATAACTGGAAGCAAACATTCATGAGCATATCATTCAGCATCAATACACAGAGAAAAGACACAAAACCATGAATTTGAATCAAAGCTTTTTTCTATTAATTCAAATATTTGTAGATGGGTGTTATTCACACAGATCTTTGCATGCTCTTTCTCTTTCTTCCTTGATAATGTTACAATGCACAATGAGGGTGTCTATATCCCGTTTCCCTCTTGCGCTCTAAATCTATCAAATCTAGAATTAAATTTCTATCTATCTTCATTAACTATATTAAATGTCATCTACCTACGAAGGACGAGAGCTAAAGGCTCAAGGTCCATTTACAATATACAAGTGCGCCCTTCTCAAATGGCTCATTTAATATTTGCGCAACAATTCCAAAGTGTTTTCAAAATTTGTGCTGGCTGGTCCAACTGTCCGATTGTCTCCGCGTTGGCTCGCTTGGTGTGGGAGATGCTCCTGCATCATACTCCCTCGCTTGAAAAATTTCATGGGCTCCTATCCATGAGCTCCTGAATGGTTTGTCCATGCTTCTGTATCTCTGCTTCACCTTCCCATCTGGCATCTTCGACTGGATGGTTCTTCCACTTGACCAGATACTCAAAGTATTCTTTCCTCTTGGTCTTCTTACCAATCCTCTTGTCCAGTGTGCACTCCATCCGTGGCTTCTTTGCAACGGACATCTTTTTCATCCATTGGATCACTGGCTACTCATATCCAGTCTCTACTTCTCCAGCTCTATATGGGTACAAATCAAAGATATTGAATATCAGAGATATTCCGATCCCATCGGGTAATTCAATCTCATAAGCATTGTCCCCAAATTTTCTCAAGACCTTGCATGGTCCGATTTTCTTCATCTTCAATTTATTGTATGTTCCTCTCGGGAACCTTTCTTTCCTCAAATGTACCAGAACTAGATCACCAACCTCAAACTGAAGTTGTCTCCTATGTTGATCGGCTCTGCGTTTATACTCCTGACTTGATTCCAGCAGTCGTTGCTTCACCTGACTGTGAAGTTCTTTCATTGCCTCTGCAAAATCTTTCGCACTAGCGCTCCTAGTCGTAATCTGTTCTGAATCCCTCAGTTCAGAAACTCCTCTCGACTGCATCCCATAGACAACCTGGAATGGACTCTGTCCTGTGCTCCGATTCACTGAGTCATTGTATGCAAACTCTGCCTGTGGTAATATGTGGTCCCAACTATTGTGGTGCTCTGTCACCAAGCTTCTTAGCAGGTCTCCCAGACTTTTGTTGACCACTTCTGTCTGTCCATCCGTCTGCGGATGATACGCAGAACTAAACGCCAAGTTAGTTTCCATCTTCTTCCATAAGGTCCTCCAAAAATTCCCTATGAATTTCGTATCTCTGTCCGAAACTATGCTCCGTGGAAAACCATGAAGTCGAATGACCTCTTTGAAAAACAGGTTCGCAATGTGAGTCGCATCACTGGTCTTCTGACATTGGATAAAATGTGACATCTTGGAAAATCTATCCACCACCACAAAGATTGAATCAACACCTCTTTGTGTTCTTGGCAACCCCAATACAAAATCCATGCTTATCGCATCCCATGGCCTCTCTGGTATGGGCAATGGTTGATAGAATCCCGCATTCTACTTCCTCCCCTTCGAATCCTGGAAAAATCAACATATGTCAATGAATCTCTTGACATCCGCTCGCATCCCCGGCAAAAAATATGACTCGTTCAGTTTCATGAACGTCTTGTCGTGGCCAAAGTGTCCTGCTAATCCACCACTATTTTTCTCCTTTAACAAGTTCTCCCTCATGGAGCATTTCAGAATACACAGTTGATTTCCTCTGAACAACAATCCCTCCTGGATCATATAGTCTATCCAAGGACTTCTATCTCTGAGAACTGGATTCTCAGTTGCTTCATACGCCTCTCTGAAATCTTGATCTTCTGCGTACATGTCCCTGAGATCCTCAAAAACCAACGTGTTGACTCGGAACTCCTGCAACAACAAACACTTCCTTATCAAAGCATCAACAACTTTGTTGGTAGTACCAGAAATATGCTTGATCACAAAAGTGAAATTCTGCATATACTCAACCCATTTGGCATGTTTCTGATTCAACTTCTCCTGTTGAGTCACAAACTGCAATGCATGATTGTCACTGTACAATAAAAACTCTTTCGGGATCAAGTAATGCCTCCATTTCTTCAACTCTTGTATAATAGCATAAATCTCCTTATCATACGTGGAGTATTTCAATTTCGCCTCATTCAGATTCTCGCTGAAATACGCGATTGGCCTGTCTTCTTGACTCAAGACTGCCACGATTGCAAATCCGCTTACATCACACTTCACCTGAAATGCCTTCAGGAAATCCGGCAATGCCAAAACTGGTTGTTCCGTGATCTTCCGTTTCAACAGATTGAAACTCTTCTCAGCCTCTGCTATCCAGTGAAAATACGTATGCCGCTTCTTCACTGCATCCATCATCGCTGCACTAATTCCACTGAAATTCCTGATGAACTTTCAGTAGAAACTAGCCAATCCGTGAAAACTTCTCACCTCAATAATATTTCTCGGTGATGGCCAATTCTTAATCACTTCCACTTTACCTGGATCCATCCTCAACTCATTTTTCGAAATAACAAACCCCAAGTAAATGAGCTTTGTCTTCATGAATGAGGATTTCTTCATATTTATCAATAGCTTCTCCTGCTGTAGTTTCTGCATCACTGTAGCCAAATGCTTCAGATGTTCGGCCACTGATTTACTGAAAACCAGTATGTCATCCAAATACACAATGACAAATTTCCCGATGAAATCCCTCAGTACTTCGTTCATCAACCTCATGAAGGTACTTGGCACATTTTTTAAGCCAAACGACATAACAAGCCATTCATACAACCCTTCATTTGTTTTGAATGTTGTCTTCCATTCATCACCTTCTCTCATGCGAATCTGGTGATATCTGCTTTTCAAATCAATCTTTGAAAAATACTTAGCTCCACTTAAGAAATCCATCAGATCATCCATCCTCGGCAATAGAAATATGTACCTGATGGTTATCTTATTGATCGCCCTCGAGTCACTACACATCCTCCAGCCTCCATCTTTCTTCGGACTGAGTAATGTTGGAACAACACATGGACTCAAGCTTTCCCTCACTAATCCTTTGTCCAATAACTCCTGGACTTGCCTTTTAAATTCTTCATTCTCTTGCGGCGTCAATCTGTATGCAGCTTTTTTTTGGCAAACTAGCTCCTGGTATGAGATCAATATGATGACTCACACTCCTAATCGGTGGCAATGAATGAGGTAATTCATCCACTATTATGTCATCGAACTCTTCCAGCAGTTCCTGAATTTCATTTGGTAAATCATCCACTCTTGTGCTAGTCAAAACAATCTTCGGTTTCCTGACCACAATGAACTGTGGATCCTCCTTCTTCTTAACTTCTGTAAGAAGTTCCTTCCCACTCATGAGAAGTACTGTGTTTCTTAATTCCAGCTTCACCTCCTTATCCTTGATTGGAAGAAACATGTGTGTCCTCCCATTCTTCTCTAGGGTGTATGTGTTCATTCTCCCATCATGAATCACATTTTTGTCATATTTCCATGGTCTACCCAACAATAGATGAAAAACATCCATAGGAATGACATCACATAAAATATTATCATTATATCCACCTATCTTGAATTTAACCAAGCATTGTTTAGTGACAGTTACCTGGTGTCCTTTTTGTAGCCACGAAACTCTGTATGGGCTTGGATGATCAGTCGTTTCCAGCTCCAGCTTCTCTACCATCTCCGTAGAAACGAGATTATCCATGCTACCACTGTCTACGATGACCTTGCATACCCTGTCCTTGGTCTTGCAAGAAGTCCTGAAAATTCTGGTCCTTTGGACTGAACTTTCCACCTCCTTCTCAGGTGTCAAAAGGGCTTTTCGCATCATGAGTGATCTTCCGCCTTCTGTGTCTTCTGCCTCAACATCACGCCTCTGCACTTCAGTGATGTGAGCTTCTCCAATGTCCTTATTTTTCTTTGGACACTCGTAAGACTTGTGCCCATTTTTCCCGCATGTGAAGCATGTGATTACTCCACCTCTTCCTCTTCCTCTACCTCTAGTACAAGGAAAAGTGTTATTGTCAGCTTAATCTCCTCTCTGCTCATTATGATGTCCTCTCTGTTCAATATATGGCTGCCCTCGCTGTGAGCTTCCACCTCTCTCTATTCGAGGCTGAGGTTTCTTCCATTCCTCCTTGGGCTTTTGGAATTTATCCTAGGCAACTACTTTGCCTCTGGGCTGACTTCTGCCTCGGCCCCTCTGACTCTGTTTTCAGCTCAGCTTCTCTTCAGCTTTCAGAGCCATCTGATAAGCATCTTCCACCATTCAGATGGTTACCATGCTCATCTCATCCTGGATATAATATCTCAGGCCATTCATATATCTGGCAACTTTCTCATCATCGCTCTCCCGATGGCCTGCTCTGATGTTCAGTCTGTAGAATTCCTCAGTGTATTCTTTCACTGTCATCAACTTCTATCTCAGGTTCTTCATCCTCCTGAACAGAGTAATTTGATAATCCCTCGGGATGAATTTCACCTTCATCTTCGCGATCATCCGATCCCAACTCTTGATGTTCTGCTTGCCTTTGCAGCGTCTGTCAACTTGTATTTCATCCCACCAAAATGATGCATGTCCTTTCAAGCGCGTAACAACATGCTTGACTTTCTTATCCTCTTCGACATATTCATAGTCGAAGTATGTATCGAGATCTCTAATACAGTCTAGAAGCTCCTCTGCATCCAAGTTTCCCTCGTAAACTAGAATGTCCATCTTTTCCCTTGCACCCATCCGGGAAATAGCTATGATCAAATGTTCGTTTGATGCATCTTTAGCTACAACTTCTTCTTCACGTTCAACCTCTATTTCACTATTGGAATCACTCAGATCCCCTACACTGGCTGTGCGTCTTTGCGATGCCTACATTTCTTCGAGTCTGGCTCGGAGATCACGCATCTGTCTCTCCATGGCTGGATCTGTTCCCTGCCTGCCTCTTCGTCGTGGCATTTCCCTATCCTCTGGTTCAGGTGATTGCCTATCTCTTCTCGGCGGCATAGTGAATTCTGTTTCTCTGCTACAGAAAGCAAAGAGTCTTTCTGAGCTCTGATACCACTCTGACGCAGCCGCACCCGCAGACACGTCCACTCAAAGGATCTTTTCTGTCTCGGCCCGAAGAACACTAACCAGTCCTTCTATTTCCCTATCGGGAAATCTGCACCCACAAATCTCTTCGCGCAATCTCCCTCTCTTTACTTATCGGGGAATCGGAACTCGCGACTTCACGAGTCCAATGGTCGAGCGCTGCACTCTCAAATCCCCGATTGTCGATATAGTCAACGCTGACCTTTTCCTTTACCTTGTTGGAACCTTCTCTATCGGGATCTCGACACTCGCGGTGTCGAGGAACTCGGTTCTCCGACTCCCGAGTCCCGATATGCCGAAACTCCGATGAGCTCGCGGCTTTGACTTTTCAATGGTCCCGTCACCTCCTCGGGATTTCATATTTCGTGGGATCGCGAATCCTGATGTCCAATGTTCGGGACTTCTCGCTACGAACCCCGATGAAGCGTGCCACCTGTCCTCCACTAGCCGACTCTGCTATGGCCCACACTCTTCTCTTTTAGCTATTAGGATATCGCGTATCGCGATATCGCGATTCTCATTGCAAGAATTTGGAGTTTCAATCCACAAAACCACGATCCATGATATACGTGTAGATCCAACGACCCTCGTGGTCCTGATCAACGGCTCTGCCCCTCCTGATATTTTAGCCTTTTGAGAATACTTTGTTGTATCTCCCCTGCACCTCTGCAAGATCTAGCGGAACTCGGATTGTCGCGAATTCTCCTCAGAGAATATCGACCGCCTGTTTCTTCTCAGATGACTTCTGAAAATTGAAGCAAGTCTTCCTTCCATGAAAACTTGTTCGTCTGCGCGCAAACTTGAAACGCCTTCTTGAACACTTCACGCACCTACTCACTGCACTGTCCTTCGACGAACTCAACAGCCTATCCTTCCTGAGATTTTCCCACGGCTTTAAGTTCTCAGAAGGAACTACTTGCTCGCACTCCTTGCGGCAACCCTTCAACCATGCCTAAGTGTTGAAGTCTCTGACTCTGCGCATACCTGCAGCAGCACTCTCTCAACACTTTGCTTAGGTTTGCAACCCTGAAGCTTCACTTGGCCTGCGTACTCCTTGCACGGCTCCTGTGCCCAGCTATACTTTGAGAAAATGAGAACAAAAGTTGTCTTTAACTGAACCCTCTGTCAACACACTCCTTGCAGATACTTCAACTGCACTCCTTGCAGGAATTCTAGGGCTCAGATAGAGAAGCAATTGAAACTCATTCCTTCACCCCTCTCAGACTTCAATTCAAGCATGAAATCATATACACAACATATAAAAGCAAATGTATAATTGGAAGCAAACATTCATGAGCATATCATTCAGCATCAATACACAGAGAAAAGACACAAAACCATGAATTTCAATCAAAGCTTTCTTCTATTAATTCAAATATCTGTACATGGGTGTTCTTCACACAGCTCTCTGCATGCTCTTGCTCTTTCTTCCTTGATAATGTTACAATGCACAATGAGGGTGTCTATATCTCGTTTCCCTCTTGCGCTCTAAAGCTTTCAAATCTAGAATTAAATTTCTATCTACCTTCATTAACTATCTTAAATTCCATCTACCTACTAAGGACGAGAGCTAAAGGCTCAAGGTCCATTTACAATATACAAGTGTGCCCTTCTCAAATGGCTCATTTAAGATTTTCGCAACAATTCCAAAGTGTTTTCAAAATTTGTGTTGGCTGGTCCAGCTGTCCGATTGTCTCCGCGCTGGCTCGCTTGGTGTGGGAGATGCTCCTGCATTAGGAATCCCTCACACAACAGAGGAATGAGATGATGGATAGTTTCGCGCAAATCCTTCGGCGGCTATGATTAGGTGATGCATCTTCTTCTAACGGAGGCGCCACCCCCTTCAAGGTATAAATAAACTTCGATATTCCTATGTTTGAACGTCATATAGACACAGATGTTGTAGACAAGTGTTTGAATCTACTAGAAGGGTATTTTTCTATCCATAACTTTTCGAATAGAGAAAATATTACTTTTTCACTCCTCAAAGCCATTCCCCATGTCAAAGATTGGTGGGAAACTTTCTGTGAGAAAAATGAAATAGAGGAACCTCATTATTTTCAGTCACCGCCACCTGGGAATCCTTCAGGGATTCTATTAAGGAACAATACTACCCTTTCGGAAGTTATGATGACCTGTATACCAAATGGACCACACTGCGGCAAGAAAGAGACCAAGTTGTGCCAGATTTCACAAATATCTTCCATACCTTGCACACCACGTTGGGTATCAAAGATTTGGAGTGACATCTGGTGCTCAAGTATCATGGTTCTCTGCATAAATACGTCTAGACTAAAATGGAATTTCTTGACATCTCATCCTTGGGCGCGGCCTACCAATATGCCATCAAAATCGAGCAGAAGGTCAAACAAAAGACACGAAAATTTGGGCCTAGGAACCCCTCACAACAAAATCCAGGAAAGGGCAGCCCCAACCCACTGAAAAAAGGTCAGAAAAAAGAAGGATAGTATCAAGACAACCAATCCAAGCCACAAGCAAAGAAGGACACTGGAAAAACAAAGAAAGATACCGAGAAGTGGTGCGACTTCCATAATATCCCTTGGCATAACATTGTTGACTGCCGCTCAAAGCAGTGGCTGGTGGCCGAAGTGAAAGCCTCTGAATCAGATGTGGATTCTGACTCTGAGGTAGAACCAGAAATGGGAAGACGGATCATTGACGTAGAACCCAGTGCCACCATTGCTACCACCAAGCTCAAGCCTGGTGAACCAGATGAGCTAGAAGAAGGGGAGCACCTCTTCCATTCACATATGTGGGTAAAAGGCACCCCACTGCACTTCATCATTGATAGCGGTATCTAGAAGAACCTCATCTCAGCAGAGGTCATCAAGTGGCTGGCCCTACCAACAACGCCACACCCACAATCCTACACCATTAGATGGCTCTAACAAGGAAGCGATCTCTGCATCAACAAACAGTGTTGACTGTCATATGACATCAAGCCCTTCAAAGATGAGGTATTGTGTGATGTTTATCCTCTCGAAGTTTGTGATGTTCTTTTGGGCCAACCTTATTTATGGAAATGTCATGTTGTATATGAGTCTAGGCCTCGTAGTTTTATTATTACTTTGAACAGGAAGGTCCCACCTAGTGCTATTTCCTTGATCTCTGCTAAGCAATGCAAGAAGGTCATCTCTCAGAAGGGGAAGTTTGTATTCTTCGTTATTCGCTCTCAAAATAAGCAAAATATCACAACCACATCTAGGGTCTCTGCGGCTGACCTTTCCACACAGCAGAAGCAAGTAGATAAGGTCGTGGAAGAATACTTAGATATCTTCTCCTCACCTACAGGGGTACCTCTACACTGCCAGGTCAAGAACCCCATTGATCTGACCCCCGATCCACCGCTGCCCAATATGCTAGTCTATTGTCGCTATTTGTTAGAGAATGAGGAGATCAAGCGACAGATCCAAGAACTTCTCCACAAGGGGCACATCTGCCCCAGCTCATCACCTTGTGGGAGCCCAATCGTGTTGGTACAGAAGAAATATGGAACCTGGAAACTCTGTATTGATTACCGATCTATGAATAAAATCACAGTCAGAAACTAGTAGTTGATTCCCCGAATCAAGACCTCCTTGATCAACTCATGGGGGCCAAATACTTCAGTAAGATTGGTCTGAGGTCTGGATACCACCAGGTCCCAATAGAACAAACAGATGTATGGAAGACCGCCTTCAAGTCAAAGGAAGGCCTTTTTGAATGGTTGGTCATGTCCTTTGGTTTGAAAAATTCTCCAACCACTTTCATGAGGATGATGGACGATATCCTGCGACCATTCACCAATACTTTTGTAGTGGTGTATCTGGATGACATTCTAATTTACAACAAGACTTGGACCGAACACTTGTAGCATATTCAACAGGTTCTGCACACCCTGAGGCAGCACAAGCTATATGCCAACCTGGAAAAATGCTCCTTCGGCATGGACAAGGTTCATTACCTAGGCTACATCATTGATCAACATGGTGTACATGTGGATCCAGCCAAGATCCAAGTAATCTATGACTGGCTAGCCCCAACAACACTCACCGAGCTTCAGAGCTTCTTGGGCCTTGCCAATTTCTACCACAAGTTTGTGTTGGGATTCTCCCATATTGCATGGGCCCTCAGTCAAATAAACAGGGGTGGTGGTAAGGCGAAATTTGTGTGGGGCTGGTCCCAACAACAAGTGTTCGATGATTTGAAGCATCGCTTGTGCTCAGCCCCAGTACTTTCACTACCAAACTTGCAGCATCCCTTTGAGATCGAGACAGATGCTTCAGACTATGCCGTGGGCGCTGTTCTCACTCAGCACGGCCACCTCATGGCCTATCATAGTGGGACACTATTAGATACTTCCCGTAAGTACCCTACTTACAACAAATAAATTTACTCCATTGTGAAAGCATGCCGCCAGTGGAGACATCACATTCTTGGGAAGGAGAAAGTCATCTACACTGATCATAAGACACTGCAGTTCATGAAGACACAGGGAAAATTGTAGAATGACCTCCATCAAAAGTGGTCCACATACTTGTAGCAATTCCACCTCAACATCAAATATAAAACAGGAAGCACCAATCACGTCGTTGATTTTCTCAGCAGATCTCCAGTCGCGACACTCACCATGGTGCTATACTCTTGCGGCCATGAGACATATGGATGGCCCAAACTCTATGAGACAGACCCTAACTTCTCCACCACCTACCAAATGTTGGGCGCAAACATAGTTGTCGATAATTTCCATCTTCAGGATGGGTTTTTGTGTCGTCTAGGCCATATCTGTGTTCCATCAAGTGAGCGAGTGAAGACGATTTGGGAATCCCACTACAGTCGGGTGGCACGACACTTTGGCGTCAAAAAGACAATGGCGATGCTACATAAACATTTCTACTGGCCAAAACTTTGATAGGAGGTCAGCAAATATATCAGGTCCTGCATTGCCTACGCTACTGCCAAACCGACCACTAAGAAATAGGGCTTGTACACCCCTCTTCCTACTCCTGACAGGCCATGGGAATCCATCTCAATGGACTACATGTCGGGCCTCCCATCCACCAAGCAGAGAAATGACTGTGTTTTTGTGGTTGTTGATTGCTTTTCTAAGATGACGATTATGGTTGCCTGTAATAAGAGCATCACAGCAGATGCCACTGCCAAGCTCTTCTTTGAACGAGTCTGGGTACATTTTGGATTCCCACAAACCATTGTCTCATATTAGGATAGTTGATTTCTCAGCACAGTCTGGTCGAGCCTCTGGTCACTGCTGGACACCAAGATCACCAAATCCATGGCCTTCCACCCCCAAACAGATGGCCAAACCAAGGTTGTAAATTGAATGATTGTGCATATCCTTCGCATGTATAATTCAAAGCACCCTTGCACATGGGATGAGAGCCTTCCCTATTTCCAACATAGCTACAACCGAGCCCTGCATAGCTCAACCGACCACAACCCCTTTCAAGTGGGGTTGGGATTGCAACCATTGGGTCCCATAGATGTTGCACTTCCCCTTGTGGTCACCTCGACCGACTCATCTCCTGCTCCAATTGAAGCTGACAAAGCCACCCGGTTCATTGAGCGGATCCAACACATCTGCCAACAGGTTCAGGATATCCTACAGAATTCCAATGAAAAGTACAAACAACGCCATGATCAACATCGGGTGCCACATAAGTTTCAGGTGGGCGACAAAGTTTGGTTTCACTTACAGAAAGAATGCCTTATAGGACCCCATCGGAAGTTTTTCCCACTCCATTATGGGTTGTACACTATCACCAAGGCCGTGGGGGATAATTATTTTGAGCTCAACATTCTTCCTTTCCTTGGCCTGCACCCAGTGTTCAACATGGATCTCCTTCGCCCTTATTTCCCACCATTATTGGACACCTCAGAAGTAGCAGAACAACTGACACCAACATATTTCAACCTCGACTGCATACAACATGAATCCAATGATCATATTGTGGACATAAATATCAAGGGCACTCAACAACAAAGGATCCAACTTTATCGAGTCGTCAAAGCAGGGCAACTCCTACACTAAGGCAAGTCGCTCACCCGGGGCCAAATTCTGCAGAAATTTCCTCATATGATGGGGGACCTCAATGCAATGGAGACCATTTATTCCTAAGGAGGGAGGATTGATCCAGATGGATATCGGTGGCCACCCACCTTTTCCAATTGGATCAAAATAGTTTTCTGACAATTTTGGCAATTTACTATTTTTAATAGTTTTAACTTCCGCGGCCATTTTGAGGGCCCAAATGAAGGTTTTTAGGGATCGAGCTCCTCAAATAAAGCTAAAGGCATAATTGAGCCCCCAAAATGAATCTCCTCGACTATACCTTTCCAACGGGCTATCACACTCCTAAAACGGAGATCGTATGCAAACGTTACGACCCCGAGAAGTTGATGTACTAACTTACCCAAACGTGGCCCACATGACTTTTGGCACTTCATCTCTTAGGGTTAGGTTTTTGGATGTCTAGAGTTTTTGGCATTCTTTCTTATTGTAAAAAATGCCTTTAGAGCCTCATTGTAACATTCTTCTTGCGAATGCGCGCTGCCATCACATATCTTCTCAGAGATAATCCACCACGATTCCAACAAGCTTGTTTCCACTGCATTTTATAGTTTCAACTTATTTTGTTATTGAATAGAAAACCAGTTTTACTGTATCTCTGTTATATTTTGTTAAGGACCTATTAATAATCTGTATTCATTTCTTTTTGCTCATAAAATCCGGATCACATTACTTATATATATATAACATGAATTTTAATTGAAATGAAACACATAACACATAGTTATTATTACCATTCATATTCAAACAGGATTAACAGTAAATCCACATGCAACAGAACACGTGAGACATTTACCAGTAGCACAAACATGCATAACATACATAATTAGGCACATAAATGATACTTATATTTTAGCTGGAGTAAATCCACCAATTACGTGCAGACCTTCCACAAACCTCCCATTCAAAGACCATGTTGCTCATCATGCTTAGCAGTGGGTCACCCCTGAGCTGGGACTAAGCTCCACCCATGGAAAGGGAATCCTACACTAGGTTTATCTTATAGGAAACTGTACAGTACAACTGGAAGGATTCTCTCCAGGAACCTTCTTACACCCACTACTCACAGATTCTCATTCCCTACATGCATGTTCCACCCCGAGAATATGAACCTTCATTGTTCCACAGTCCATCGGTTGCTCCACTTCCCCTCTCAGGTTCTCGGCAATAGGCCGAATCAGGAATTCTCAGAGCTCCATAGCTGGTGTTGGACTCTCTCTAGGAGAAAACCCCTTCCCAAAAAACTCTCTCACCTAGAGAGAGTTGCTCACAGGCCTGACAACCTGCCTCTTTAACCACTTTGGATTCAGTTCCAGCAAGGTATGGGTGACAACAACAACAATAGGGAAAACGATTATGAACACCCAAACAGTAACAGTCGAACACTATGACATAGCAAGGCTTAGGAAGTTATAGGATGTGTCGGGCTTCTCATGAAGGCAACACAGGATGACTTCACGGTTTCTTTTTTCAGATATGCCTCAGGGTATGCAGAGGTCGATCACAAAGCTCAACGGAATTCACAGAGGATGGGGAATGGTAAGAGAACCCCCAACCCGAGCTAACGCTTCAGCTTTAGCTGCATGCACCCAGTTCGACACTTGTCTTCCTAGAGCTACATGCGCTCCACTTTGCATGTGTCCCCTTTCCAGAAACTTAGGATAACTGGGTTTAATTTTTCCCCCACTTTAATACTTTCATTCTTTTAGGAATATATTATAATATTTCTTTTTGGGTTAAGCCCCCTATTTTATCTCCCTTCTTTCCTAGCCTTGACGTCCCTTCCCTTTCTTTACCTAGCCTTGTGGAAGATTATTCCCTCATCACTCTTTCTTCGTGGTCGGTCTTCACATAGCGATGTTTTTATTTTATTAATGATATACATAATTACATATACGAAATCAGGCTCCTGACCTTCAACACCTAGGCTCTGCGACCTAGTAAACACATAAGCCCACCAGCTTATCAAAACTCGACTCACCAGCCTACAAAACATGTTTACAATTCATAAATACAACTGGGGCTCATCCTTGGGGATATTACAATCCCCTCCCCTTATTTTTGCACTGCCCTCAGTGCAACTCTTTACACAACATCAACAAGATTTCCAAAATATTCAAAAAGGATGCGGGTATTCTACCCGCATAGCATCTTGATGCTCCCATGTCACGTCCTCAGGACCGTACCAAGTTCACTAGACCTTTAAAAGCCCTATGGATTGATTCCGGAGCTATTTTCTCTTCCGGCTCAATATGCGCACAGGATGTACTCGCAAGATGCCTTCTTTCTCCACCTGAATCACATTCCAATCAACAACATGATTAGCATCAGGTATATATTTCTTAAGCAATGAAACATGAAACACATTATGTACATTCATGGATGTAGGTAATGTAAGCATATATGCAACTGGTCCAATCATTTCTAGGATTTCGAATGGCCCACAAAATCTGGCTGCAAATTTGGAACAGTTTCCCAGCTTCAGGGAACTTCTGTTGGCGTTCACTTTCAAGAAAAGATGATCAACCACTTTAAAATCTCTGTGGGTTTTGTTCTTATCAACATAAATTTTCTACTTGTCTTGAGCAGCCTTCAAACTATGCTTAATTTTAAACATTTGTTCTTCCATTTCCTTGAGCAACTTTGGCCCAACTATTGCTCTATCAACTGAGTTATCCCAACTTACTGGGGTGTTGCACTTCTTGCCATAAAGTGCTTCATATGGGATCAACTTCAATGATGCTTGAAACCCATTGTTGTAGGTGAATTCTACCAAATATAGGTAATCTTCCCATTTAGATGGTTTGTCCATCACACACATAATCACATATCATGGAAATGAATTTTAGGAGCCAAACCTCTCAAAAGTAATGAAATATGGTCCCTTCATGAATTTTGGGAGGTTTGATGGAAACCAAACCTCTCAAAAGTAAATGTGGCACCCTCATGAATTTTGAGACGTTTGATGGAGGCCCCAAACTACATTAATTTATAACATTACATAATTTATATAGTTATAAACCTCTTTCCCTAATTTATAAAAATTGTGTTATTTTTATAAGTTTTTTAAAGTTTTGTTTTTTCAATATTTATTTGTTATTTTATTATTTTCATTTTAAATATATTTTTATTATTTTATCTTTTAATCTATGTTGTGTTTTGTATGTTTCTTTCATATCTTTTTAACAAATTTTTTTTAATAGGGTTATTTTATGTTTTTAATTTTTTTTAATATGATTCTTTTATGTAAAAAAATAATATATATATATACTTTTTAAAAAAGAATTGGTTTTCTTTCAATTATATTTTTTTCAAATTTTAAATGTTTATTTTATTTTTTATTTTAATTTTAAAAGAAAATAATGTTTTTTTTTCTCATTTAGGGTTTTTTTCTTATATTTTTTCTTTTTATTCATTTTTCATTTTTTTCGAAATTCAGGGATCGATTTTAAGGTTTTGGTTGCAATAATAACAATTATCAAACTTAGAGGTTTCAAAGAAGTTGTAGTTTTAACCTTGAAACTAAAAAATGGTGTTGTTATTAGTGCCACTTTTCGATCTGGGGGTTGATTTTAAGGTGTTTGTCGGAAACATTATAATGTTGTTAAGGCCATGGTTGCAAAAGGTATTAATTTTAACCCCATAAAAAAGAGGTGCTACCAATAGCACCACTTTTCAAAACAGGGGCTGATTTTGGTGTTTTTGACCCAAAAATATGGGGTTTTATGGCTAGCATTGTCGTTTTGAGGTCATAGTTATCATCAAATTGGTAACTATATTTAAAATGTTATAGCAAAAATACCAAAATGTCTTGTTTAAGAAGTTTGATTTCAAAATGAGTAAAAAACCTCAACTTCCAAAATATATATGTCACAATCTATAATGATTCAAAATATGAAAAACAATTCCACATATAGTTAGCTATATCTCCTCGAGATTTTGAAATTTTCAAAGTTCGAGACTTCACCGAAATTTTTTTACATCGAAAAATAAAAAGATGGCTCGTTAGAGACTAATTTTAGGGCTAGTCACAAACCCTAAAATCCACAAGCAATATCTCCTAAATCATAACGAACCAAAACTTGAAATTTTGGCCACTTGTTCTTTGCTATCTTTCTTCAATGTCCTCTAAATTTCTTTGTCTTAAACTTCTCAAAAAAAAACTATAGAAAAAATTCCAATATGTCTTGATTGAAGAAGAAAAACCATAGGATCATATGCTTTGATACCAAATGTTATGAACCAATGCCATGATAATGATAAAAATTCCATGAATATGAGTCCACTTTGAGGGGGAAACCTGCTTTTACAAGACAAGATAAGAAGATCCTAAGACTAGGTCTCCTTGGTATATATATAAGAAATAAAGGGTACAATTATAATGAAAGGGTACAATGAAAGGTTCTAGATGACCTTCTAATATAACACTGGAATTGTAATAAATCAATATCTAGGGATTAATAAGGGGTTTTGTGCTTAACAGGGAGCTTTGTCTAGGGGTTGACAAGGTGACACTTGTTAACTACTTCAATACAATATTTAAAAATTGATGGCCAACAATATTCAGTTGAAATAATTTCTAGGCTTCCACCATCCTAGACAAATGATCACCACATGCTCCATTGCGACAATCCCTTAGAACCTTCTAAACCTCCTCATGAATCAAGCATCAATGAAAAATCAAGTCAACCCATTTATGTTACAAAGTGTCACCAATAATGAGGTAATTCTTAGCTTGGTGGTGAATGCATCGATGCTCATTGTGAGATAGGTGCGAGGCAAACCATTGAGTCTGGATATAAAAAATAATGTATGCATACCGAAGGTCATTAGAAGAAATAAGGAATAGATGCTTTTCTAGCAAGGACTTATTTTCCATAAGGTCCTAACTATCTCAAAGAAACTTTGACATCAACTTTATGAAGGCCAAGGAATTCTTAGAATTGGAGGATGTGAATTCTAAATCAAACTCTTGCAATATAACAATCCATTTGGAGTACTTTCCCCTACTTATCGCACATATAAAGATGTGTTTCATAGGATTAGTATCTGCAATAACTATAGTTCATTGAAGCATTACATAAGTTGAAGTCATTGAACAACATGGACTACTACCAAGACCAACTTCTCCATAAGGGAATACCATAACTCTCATCTAGAAAGCCCTTTGCTAAAGTAAAAAATCACATGCTCTTGATGTGATTCATCATTTTGAATGGTTGATTTGGAGGTTGTCAGAGATAATAGGAAGTCTTCGTTGTAGTCAATGGGACTCAACAAAGGGGTAGACATAGGATATTTTTTCAAAGCATCAAATGACCATTGCACTTGATTGTGTCCCACATAAATGAGCTAATTTCATAAAAAAATAATGTGAATCCTTTTGTGATCTTGAAATAATTTGCGATGAACCATTACAAAAAAGTTTACTTTTCCTTGTAGGCTTTGAAGTTGGTGAATTTTGCATGGAGGAAGAAACTAGATTATTGACTCAACCTTAATCAGGTATAACATCATACCAAACTTAGAAATGATAAAACCAAGTAATCACCTAGACACGACACAAAAGACACACTTATAAGGATTCAATTGAATCTTATAGTACCTGCAACTTTGAATATAACATGAATATTTTTAGATGATCAACCCTTCTCTTTGATCAAGTAAACAGATCATCCAGATAGGAATCAATAATATGTTTGATGTTGTGAAATGCATATGACATGGCCCATC
>ML793875.1:108750-164307 GCA_009831015.1 Picea engelmannii | reverse complement strand
TCCTCGTCTAGAGGGGGATTCTAATCAGTGTTTGTTGAGGCCATCTAAATGTATTGATAGGTGACCATAGTTATAGACAAATGCATAACTAAAGCTACATACTTAGTCCCTAGCACAAATATGGATGTGTTTGGCACAATCCATGTGTCTTATCCAAAGCATGAATGTTTAAAAGGAACTAAGCACATGTCTTCTCTTCAAAACAGGATGTTCGGAAATTAACTATAGTGTTTGTGCTAACTAAATAAATCACATATATGGGTGAAGAACATAAGAAACAAACCAGTGGAGGGAGTGAGAAAGTACCTATCAATGATGAGTTTTTGAACACCCTAACACCAACACTTTCATATTCCCCAAATGGAATTATCCACCATCAAGACATTCGACCTAGCGATAGAAGTAGGATCAGGCATACAATAAGATAATTGGTCAATATTAAAAATTTATCACGATGAGAGAATCAAGTCACTTGAAACACTTAAGACACAACAATTGTCATAGAATATGTCCAGTTATGTACCAATAAAATATTGTAGTCTAAAGGTGCATCAATGACCTCAACTTCTATTAAGGCAATTTCACCCCCTGATTTGATTGGGAAGGCTGGAATAATTCCATGTGGTTTGAATGAATGATTATTGAATAATTTCAACATCATGGCAGAAGGAACAATTTTAGGAGAAACTAAGGCTCTTTAACATGACATGGATATAAAAAAGTGGAAGTTCCTTCATTCACCACACACTTAAGAATATTTTTTCTCTGTATCGATACTTGGATTTGAAAAATGATGTGTTGGAAAATTCTACGCTTAGACTAGTCCAATTCAAGACTTATTAAATGAGCATCTTAAGGATGAATCTCACCAATATCACTCAATAACACCTTTTTCAATAATGAGTATCTTTGAAGAACTTCCGATGTGGACATGACACAAGGTGCCAGGGATAAATCTTCTATAATAGTGTAATTTTGAGTAGCTAAATCATTTGGGTTGTGTGATGACATTCATAAAACACCATTTGGAAAGTTGCATCATATCGACTGCTAGATTTTATATCTAAAGAGGGATAATGTTTTGGATGTGGATGCAGCCTTATCCATAGATATAGGTTGAGGAATATCATAGTTACAAGTTTAGGTATGGATGTGAGTTTCCTTTTAACACCTATAGATATTGTCATTTCATGGATTTACCCCTTGCAGAGGTGTAAGGTTTCTTGTATTTCCAACAACCATTTGTTTCCCTTGCAAAAGGAAGAGATTAATAAGAGCTACAAGAGGTTATTGGGCTTCCTATTGTGTCATCCATCACTAAACTTCCTCCATTTTTGGATGCTAATGAGTAAGGTGTTATCCTTTACAAATATTGAAAGAGAATTTTACCTTATTTCTTTCTCCCCCCCAACAAATGTTTTGGTGTCATTATTTATTGTAGTTCCTTGGTGTTATAGTCCAAAATTCCTTATCTGTGCATACAAGACATTGGCCCTCCATTTTGCATACTTTTCCAAAATACTGTTGAGGCTTCCTCTTAAAAAATCATTTTTTCGAGAGTGTATGCGTGTTGCATGCTAGTTAGCCCGCATACACACGTGTGTTGCATGCTAGTTAGCCCGCATACACATGCATGTTGCATGCTAGTTAGCTCGTGTTTACCTCCAAAAATTGCAAAAAATATAAAATTGTGTGGAATTCAACGGAGTTTACGGGCTATGGAAGGTTTCCTAACCATTTTACCCCTTATATCCCATCCCCAAACCAAATAACCATCCTTTTCTCATATAAAAAGAGGTCTTGGGGTATCATTTATGATAAGAAGCAAGAGAATAAGAAAAATATGCCAAAATCCCTTCGCTTTCTTCGCCAAAGTTTTGCATCCTATTATGAGTTTTAGCCTCAACCTTCCCCTCCAACCTTTCTCCTTATTCAAACCTTCCTCGCTCCTTTGGTGATAAGTTGGTTGCGAGAAGATAATGTGGGATTGATGCACTTGGAGCCATGACAGAGGAGCTCGGACCTGGTTCATGGAGCAGTTTCCAACAAAGGTTGTAATCCTTTTTCTCTTGAAATTTAATAAAAGAGTTCATCCTTGTCCCAAAATCTTATGTTTGTATTCTTTTGTTGATTTATACATTTATATCTATGTCTAAATTTTGAAAGTGATTAGTAGATATTGCATATGTTGTAGCATTGTATTCCTAATCTTTTGCAGGTCAACTTTGGGAGGAGATCCGTGATCTTTGAGGAGACAACAAGAGAAAGAGTTCTACGCCAACCACAAGGACTAAAGGTGCACTCATTAACCCTATTTCCTCTCTCTCATCACTTTTTTTAGACGGTTTTGGGGTAGCTTAAGGATAGAACAATATTTTAAGGGAAGTCATTGCTATCCATTTACCTAGACCCAGTATAGGGGGATTTTCCCCGTAGTAGAATTAGAGACTCCACTGGGGAGTCTCTCTAGGGTCTTAGTGGGAGATTTTGGGTTTGACTTGGTTTTTATTTATATATATAAATTTTTAGTTTCTTTCTGAGTTTTCCAAGTTTACTGAGTCAGTTAGGGTCTCTGGTCACCTTCCAGGTGCCTACCATTCTTCCTTGCCCAGTTGATTATCCAAACCTTTTTTCTTTTTCAAAGTTTGCATAGGTGTACACACCTTATCTGTTGTATATCCCGTGTACATACATCGTATGCATATAATACATCTTGCATACATACATAGGCTTCTTGTGTTCAACACATGTATCTGTGTTTTGGAAGGTTTAAAAAAAAATACTTTTCTCCTAGCAAGAATGTTTGTGCTTCTCAGGCCTTCTTGAACTCTTTGGGGTCTCTGTTGATTTTGTTTGGTTGGGATAAAGATTCGGTTTATATTTCACTCTGTAAAGAACCCTTGTTATTTCTTTATTTTAGTTTGTTTTCTTTGAGGGTTTAGGGTGAAATTTTAAGCATTAGATCCTTGTAATATACCAGATATAAAAAGCATGCAGAACAGAAATAAAATGCTAGAAATGCAAGAATAACATTAATATAACCAGAACAATCACTACAATAACACTGAAATGATATAAGAATAACAACATAAATAACACTTTGATTCTGAGAGAAATGTTCATGGGCCTCTTCGAGGGGGAAACCTCCAGTCGAGTAGAGATCTATTACAATAATCTCCAAGCTAGGGTCCTCATACCCTCGACTCCTATTTATACTAAATATGTCTATCAAAAGAAGCATATAGAGGAAGATCCTTCTAGAAGAAGAAGCTTCGATTAGGTCTTCTTACATTCGACTTATTCTATTTTATTGCAAGGACTTATTAATATTGACCTTTATTACATCTGAATATATTGTTCTACCTATGTGTGGGTTAGGACCCTAACATGTACTCCCCCTTAAAAATAGCCTTGTCCTTAAGGCTTGAGATGTGGAAATTACTGCAGAATGGTAGCTGGTTCCCAAGTGGCATCTGCTGGAGTTGTATCTTTCCACTGGACTAACACTTCCTTTATGGTTCTCTGACACAGGCGACACTCACGCTGGTCCAAAACTACTTGTGGTTGTAGCCAAATGGATCCTTCTTCGACTAACTCGAGAAGGTTGGTTTGAATTTGGCACTTAGTTCCAATCACCTTCTTTAAGCATGAAACATGAAAAACAGGATGTAGCTTCGAATGACTGGGCAAATCTAACCGATAGGCCATCTGTCCCACATGCTTGAGAATGGTATAAGGACCATAAAATTTGGGCTCTATCTTTTGACAATGCTCGGCCTTGAGTGAATTTTTCTTGTAAGGTTCCAGTCGAAGAAACACTTGATCCCCTTCTGCAAATTGACGTTCAGAGAGACCTTGATCTGCTTGTTGCTTCAGGTGATTATGTGCCAAGACCAAATTCTCTTTGAGGGTACAGAGAATAACCTCTCGAACTGTAAGTTTTTGGTCAACTGCCTGGACCTTCGAGACACCAAGTAAGTATGAGAGAACTAAAGGTGGCTTCTATCCATATACCACTTCAAAAGGAGTCATGCGTGTAGTTGTATGGTATGAAGTGTTGTACCACCATTCAACTAGGCGTAACCATTGAGCCCACTGATTTTTCTTTTCCAAGGCAAAACACCTCAAATATGTTTCCAAACACTTGTTGACAACTTCTATTTGACCATCAGTCTGGGGATGATAAGCTATGCTGAGATGCTATTGGGTGCCTTGTAGCTTGAAAATTTCTTGCTAAAAATTGCTTGTGAAAGTGGGGTTGCGATCAGAAACAATAGAGTGTGGTATTCCATGAAGCTTGAAGACCTGATCCATGAAAATTTGAGCCAACATGGATACTATAAATAGGTGTTGAAGAGTGCAGAAATGAGCATACTTGGAAAGGCAATCAACAACCACCATGATGACTGATTTATTTCCCAATTTGGGTAATCCTGTAATAAAATCCATAGAGATATCCCTCCAAATAACAAGTGGAATCGGAAGCAGTTGTAGTGTGCCCAAATATTTGACTATTTCTCCCTTGTTGTGCTGACACACATCACATTCAGTGACAAAATTATGAATGTCTTGTTTCATACCATCCCAGAAAAAAGAACGTTTGACCCTGTCATAGGTTTTGGTGAACCCGGAGTGCCCTGCTGTGGGTGTAGCATGAAGCTCATAAAGTACCATGGATTTAAGCTTTGATTGTTTACTTAAATACAAATGGACTTTGTATCGAAGCTCATCATGGAGCCAAGAGTACCCTAGGGAAGCTAGAGCATTGGACTGCAATTGTTGGATCAGATGTGAACTTTTGGGATCTTGTATCCATTCCTGGAGAATGACTTAGAGCCAATCTGGTACAATGAAGGAAAGAGAAAAAAGGGATCCTTCATCTTCATATTTTTGGGAAAGTGCATCTGCAACCACATTGTCTTTTCCCTACTTGTAAATGATCTCATAATCATATCCAAAGAGCTTAGTCACCCATTTTTGTTGCTCCGGGGAGGAAATGTGTTGTTCCAAAAAATACTTGAGGATTTGATGGTCTGTCTTAATTTGGAAGCATTTCCCCAATAGATAAGGGCACCATAGATCAACGGCATGAAGAATAGCCAACATTTCATTTTCATAGATTGAGTTTCCCATCTTTCTTTCAGATAGTTTCTTCCTGGTAAAGGCCAAAGGCCGACCCTCTTGCATAAGGACAACACCAATTCCTTTCCCTGAAGCATCACATTCCAAGACAAACATCTTTGTGAAATCAGGAAGGGCCAGGACTGGAATGGTGCACATGGCCATCTTCAAGGTTTGAAAATCTTGAGCAATGGCTGGAGTCCAAGTGAAAGAGTTCTTTTTTAGGAGAGCAGTGAGAGGTGCTGCAATATTTCCATAATTCTTAACTCTGAGGCCAAACCATGAGGAAATGGGCCCGAATCTCATCCTTGAGGCCACTGATAAAACACTCTCGAAAAAAGGCATTAGACATGCCCTTTGTCCGAAAATCGAGACGCTCAAAGGAAGCTATAAAGTCTTCCATTGTTCCTGATTGTTTTAACTTTGTCAAATGGACCAAATGGTTGGTGTCAATGTCAAAGCATTCATAAATCTCTGCCACAAAGTGTGTCCAAGCAATATACCCTTGACGAGAAGTTTTTCTCCATTGCCACCATTTCCAACATTCTTGATCTAGATGGAGAACACCATACCAAAGTTTGGCCAAGTCATCTGTAATGTCGTATAAAGATAAATAATGTTCCATTTGGGTTACCCAACCAGTGGGATCCGAACCATCAAATTTGGTCACATCCACCCGTGGAAGGCATAGGTCACGTTGAAGGTGATGGTGTTGAAAGTTATGGGAATGAGAGGAATGTTCACCTTCAATATGTGGAGGTGATTCAGAGGAAGGGTTATCTGTAGGGATATGCAACTTGGTGCAGAGTGTCGAAAAGACAGATTCAAGATGGGTGGTCAAGTCTTGTTGTATTTCCTCCATTGAGGACTGCGTGGTTGTATTGATGGCGACAACATTGGCACTGAGTTGTTTCACTTCTTTTTGGGTATCGATGAGACTAGATTGCAAGGTATTGAAGTGAGCTTCCAATTCTTGGCTACGGGTATGGGCAATGAGGATGAGGGAACTGAAAAGGGGCTGGTGGGGTCAAAAATCTTGCCGAAAAATGATATGTATGAATGTGATAAGGGGGAAGAGATGAATCCAATGGAATAGGTCTCAAAGAATACTGTAGTGATGAAATGCCTAAATTCTTAACCAGGAAGAAATGTGTAGTTACTTGGCAACCTAAACACAGTTGCGTGGCAATAGATCTTGTCTATTTTAATTTGTTTATGTTTTTGTCCCCAAGGGTTAGGTATTCAATGGTTCTATAGACAATGGTTTTCCCTATGTTATAGCTCTCTGATATATGTGCGGGGTCCAATAGTAGTACTCAGCCCAATATCTCAAGGCACTAACTAAGAAAGATAGATCGTACCCTTAGACATACTACCCGACTACCCAAGTACTAGAGAGTATATTCTCGAGTGTTGTTCTCGGTGGAACTATAGAAGTCAGGCGATCGATTGATTTATCTAAAGAGGGATTCAGGAAATCTAGGCCAATCCGTAGACATGTGTTGTCTGATGCACTACCACTCGAAGGGGTACCAACAGGGGTTACAAGGGTGGCCAACATATGTGTTCTTAAGAACCACTTGTATTTCCTGCGTGTATGAATCCCTCAACCACGGGTTTATGTGTGTAATGACATATCTCTGTGGTTTAAAGACGTCGAAATACGTCTCTACCCTGGAAAAAAAATTACCCACAATTTTTTCCAAGGAAAGTGTTCTTATACCACCTGTAATATGCCATATATAAAAAGTATGCAGGACAAAAATAAAATGCTAGAAATGGCAAAATAACAATAATATAACCAGAACAATCACCACAATAAAATTGAAATGATATAAAAATAACAACAGAAATAGCACTTTGATTCCGAGAGAAATGTTCATGGGCCTCTTCGAGGGGGCAACCTCCAGTCGAGAAGAGCTCTATTATAATAATCTCCAAGCTAGGGTTCTCATACCCTCAACTCCTATTTATACTAAATATGTCTATCAAAAGAAGCATCTAGAGGAATATCCTTCTAGAAGCAAAATCTTCTATTAGGTCTTCTTACATTTGAATTATTCTATTTTATTGCAAGGCCTTATTAATATTGACCTTTATTACATCCGAATATATTGTTCTACCTATGTGCGGGTTAGGACCCTAACAAATCTCCTGTGGATTCTAGTGAATCCCTGCATTCAAGCAGTGGTTTAGGGTTTGTGTTAGTCTTGGGTTTATTTTCTCTTTACCCTGTTGGTGCTTTGAAAAATGAAAAGTATCAGTGACTTGTGTTTTTTCTTTTTTTAAGCATTTCAAAAAATAAAAAAATTGATTGCATTTAGTTATGCATTTTTTTTTTGGTAGTTGTAGCATAGGTCATTTATTACAAAAGAAAAGAATTACATTTCTAAAGTTCCTTCTTTGATATTTCCTTGAAATTTTAGTAGTTTGCATCTATATTGTAAAACAAAAATCACTTTCTAGGAAACTTCTTACATTTTTAGGATCTTGGACTACTTTACTTCAAAAAGTTTGCATTTACAAATATTTTAAAGTCATTTTTCAATAGTGGGACCTAGTTTTCTTTTACACAAATGCTCTGGATTTTTATTTCTTCCCTTTCATCTCTTGTAAACACCATAATTTTCACATCCGTACACTTTTGAGTAAATCAAGCCAATTAAAATCAACGATTAACACTTAAAATCAACTATAATTTTGTTTGTAGGGTTCACCAAGTAGTCTAGGCTCTAGGGCCTTGAAATAGGTGTGAAGAGGAAACTCTTCAAGGCTGCCTTAAAAAACATAAGAGTCTATGATAGGGAGTGTCAGAGTCCAGTTTCATAAGAGTCGGTCGAGATCCCCCTCTAACACAGGGGCTAAACATGAGGTCATGTGAGGAAAGGTAGAGGAGATAACCCCTCCAAAGTCGAACCAAGTGTAGTGGGGATCGTATATTGAGGGTCGTTCTTGGGAATTATACAGATCACATTTGATTACAGAGCCTCATGGACCTTGAATCCATTCAAGATCCTCAATTTTCTTTCAGACCATTTTCCTTTGGTACCCTTGAAAGGATTTAGACTTTGTTATCTTTCTCATTACGATCAACCCGACTGTCGATTGTACCCACCTGGTGACTGACTGCAAGAAGGAAACCTATTTATCTATTTTTATGGATTTACATGGGTGACTATGGGGGTATACAACGATACCTAGGGTAGACGTCGGATCACACTTTGCAAATTATACCAAAGGGTGTTTCCTTGTTCGAGTTACACTTGCACCGGTAAGTTGATCTAGTGTCGATTGATGTAACTTTTCTTCTTGTCGATCAGTTATTTACTTGATTTTCCGTTGGGAAATTTTTAGTGTTTGCTCTATGTTTCACGCTAGCTCAACCTTAGGGTGTTGGTTGATAATTTCAAAAGGTGGAATATCAATAGCTATATCGTTCGTGTAGGCTTCAGGGACTACCACTGGTTACTTTGGATCCACCTTCGCCACTGCTAAGGCACATGCTAGATCAAGAGGGTTCGTTTGAAGTGATTGGGCCAAAAACATCTCTACCTGATCTGGCTCCTAGAGAAGAGTTTCTTGCATCGAAGGAGTCCACATTTATGACCTTGAAGTTGAAGGCTTCTGGACCAGAAACCCTCTGATCATCGACTTATCGATGTCGCTTATTATTCAGATAGTGTTTCCTAAGATAACTTCACTTGAACATCAGTTTGTTAGACAAGCGACGATGGAAGAAACCAGTGCTTCTTCTATTGGGATTCCTCATACTCCCATCCTGACTGCCATGGGAGGATGTGTCACGTTGCCTCCCCCACCTCCACCTATCTGGACCATGGCTCTCCAGAAACCCACTACTTCAGATAGTGGAAACATCCCATCAACAAATCTAACCAATGTTCCTCCTATCCACAATATGTCTTGCACTCCCTTTTCATACGGGATGATCAATTTTGATTCTAGTTCAATCCTAACCTGATCTACTCTACAGACTATTTTTTTGGGGGAAGGGAGCTCTAATGACCCTTTACAAGGATTTGTCGCGAGCATGACTACCACTTTCAACATTATCCCTTACAGTGGGGGTCATATCCCTTTTCCATTCCCTTTTCTCGGAGGAACTTTCCAACAACTGATTGGGCCTAACACAAAATCTAGTTTATTTAATGGGGGAAGTAATGGACCTTAGTCCTACATGACTCTGATAGGATATATTCCTTTTTCTTTGTTTGGTGCATTTGGAAATAACACTTTATCATCGTCTTCTTTCTTAGCAGGGGGAAACCACATTTTTGGTCAATCAAAACTTATGCAAGGTTTCATTCCTTCATAGGGAACGATGAAGGGATTTTACTCCTCACATGGTATTGGAAATCCCTAGCAGGGATCATTTCCATTGCAAGGTATGTCGATCAGGGGAAAGCCCTCCCATACTCAATGGAACCTTGGGAAAGGTTCAATACCTTTCCCAAGAGGGTCGGCTGGGGGCATCCCCAACCAAGGTCCTTGGAATGTTATGTAGGGAGAAATCCCTACAAAAGGAATGCCATCCAACTATGGGAATCAATCGACGATGCAGAATCAAACACAAGCTCCTTTTACTAGACAAGGCCACCATGGTTTCTACCAAAACCTTTCCTAGCAACCAAAATTTTCTTGGAAACCTGGTGCCAGCCAAAATCTAGGCCCCTCTTTTCATTTGAATCCTCCACAAATGATACTACCTTTCCTGGAAAATCTGCATTTTCCAGACTTGTTGAGACTGTTGAACGACCTGATATGTCATGATCCATGTTGGCCCCCCATGCCAAATAATTTTCCCTCGGACATCCCTAAGTTAGAAGGTAATCCTGATGAAGATCTAGGTGATCATGTTACCACATTTCATTTATAATGCTCATCCAAATTGTTAAAGGATGATTCCATTTAGTTGCATTTGTTTCAATGCACTCTTATAGGGGGTGCTGCAAAATGTTATATAAAGATTTACAAATCAAAGTATGATTACTTTAAATACCTAGCTATGGTATTCTTAAACCATTTCCAGTTACCAGTAAGATACAATGTTGACACTGAGTTGCTAGCCAACTTTGAGAAAAAGAATCCAACCATATCTCGGATCACATTTGATAATGGCAATGACGAAAGAGTTTGATCAAAGTTAAGGTCCCTTTCACATTTCTGCTCGAGTGGTTCCTAAATACTTTGGTTCCTTGCATATCCAAATATTTTGTGACGTCTGGGGTTTTTCTAAAGAAGAGGCTATTATGAGATCCCAATAACTAGAGTTTATTTACTCTCAATCCGGTATGCTATATGAGATCCTGCCCGATGCACCATGGTCAAATTTCGACAAGACCAAACATAGGTTTGGGGATCACGCCGATGGAATAGGAGGCTCATCACAAAACAAGTCCATAGATTAGTTGACTAATAAATTACAACAGTTATTGATTCAACAGGCTATGGACAGACAAAATCCTAGTTCAATTTCCCCCGTAACCCAAACGTCATATGTACATAGTGTGCAATCGGCAAATCCCAAGGTTAACCAACAAACCGAGATAAAGAGGAAATATAAAAAAAAAGGGTAACGAGGATAAGAAGTTTGTGAATAATGTTGGTGAGGGAAAAATGAAAAGAGAAAGGTGAATTTTCTATTTAATATTTGCACGGATGACCACTTGACTCACTAATGCCCTCGTCTTGAGGAAGCCCAAAAGTTATTTTCACAACAATAGCTCGTTGTGCTAACCAACCCTTTTCCATAAGGGAAATATTTGACTCAAGCTTCCTCATCCACCAACACACCTGGGGGTAATCAGGGAACCCCCGTGCCTAATGCTAACAACAGATCCACAAACATTTATATGATCAAACTCGAAGATAATCTACAAACCATGGGTCATAATTACAGAATACCAAAATCTATTGAGAAGGGAAAAGAAACATTCAATACATTGCCTCCTCTTCAAATTGAGAATACTGTGGGAGAAAACATGACTCGCATCCCTAGGGGTGTGTTTAAAAAGGATTCTCACAACCCAAACGCAATGGATCCTCAGAATTACTCCGTCGTGGAGGATCTGACACAAACTCCTTGTGCAATGTTTTCTCTGGAAGTTCTCCAGAGTTGCCCCTCATAGAGGAAAGCATTGTTTTTTGCCTTGGGAGTGGTTGATACTAGTAACTCGGGAATGGTTGTTTTTTACCCTACAAATTATAAACCTTGTCTTCCTCACCACGTCGTTTTTCATATAGTAGTGGTGTATTCCACAAAATCATTGACATGGAACATTTTCCATACGATGGTTGATGAGGGTGCCTCGACGTGCATGATGTCGTTGGCATGCTAGAATGCCATTGGCCAACCTGAGTTGTCTCTATCACCCACGTTGCTAACCATGTTTGACGATCGATCTTTTATACCAAATGGCATAATTCCTTCCTTCCCCATGCAGTTGGAGTGAAAAATTGTGTGTGTTGAAGTAGAAGTAGTTGATGCACCTCTCGACTACAATATTTTGTTAGGGCAGAGTTGGACCTATGCCATGACATTGGTTGTATCCACCATTTTTTGGGTCTAATGTTTTCCTCATGAAGGTTGGATCATAACTATTGATCAATTATCCTTCTCCCATCCTGACCCTTCATCAGGGGCATCCACGGTCCCGATGATTGACAACCCACAACCATGTACCTTCAACTTAGGTTCTAGATTGTTTCCAAATTTAATGGGGACTTTTGATTATCCACCACCTATTAATTATTTCAAGTTTATTTAGATTTTTCCCAACCAGCTAAAGGTTGTGATCTTTCAATTCACATATTTTAGAACGAGTTAATTTAATGAACCATGGATTCTACCTTCCCCATCGACTTCGATGGAAGGGATAGGGCACCCTAGGATGGAAATTCCATTATCCATTGTTGATGTTATGTACAATAATTTCCAACAAGCCTCGTCCAACCCTAATCTGGCTCCCCCACAGGAGCTATATCTCCTTCTCAAGCCTATTTGGGCTCAATAATCTCTCGCTTCTTACGACCCTTTGGACTTAGTCTTTCCCTTTGATGAGGAAATCTTGGAGGCAATGACTGGGCTAGAGAGACCTTGGGATGAACTTCATCACATATCTTATTTCTTACCTAAGCTGAAGAGAATAAAGGTAGGAGAGTTCATTATGACCATGAATAGAGATGCCCCTTGTCCCATTAACCCTATGACCATGCACAAAATATATGACGAGGGAAACATGGAAAGTATATCTAAAAAAATTCCTATCGACATCTCTAGAACCCCTGATTCCATAGAAAATGTCTTCGTCGGAGCAGATTGTTCCCTCGAGGAGATTCAAATATACACTGAATTATTCAAAGAGTTTCACGACGTCTTTGCCTAGTCTTATGAGGAGATTCCAGGAATTGGACCATGTATCGTTAAACACAAAATCACAACTTACCCTGATGTTAAGCCTATCCGAAAAAAGATTCACCCAGTCAATCCTTTCAAGGCAGTGATGATCAAGGCTGAGGTAGAGAAACTCATCAAGGTTGGTTTCATATATCTTGTGCAATTGATGGAATGGGTGTCGAACCTTGTTCCTGTCAACAAAAAGAAAGTATGATCTATGTGTGTATGTAATTTCATGACATGAACAAAGAGTGCCTGAAAGATAATTTTCCAACCCCATTCATTGACCAAATTGTCGATGAATATGCGAGTTGTGAGGTGTTTTATTTTATGGACGGTTTTTCTAGGTACAACCAGATTCAGATCAAACCCGAGGACCAACATAAAATGACATTTATTTGTCCTTGGGGTACATTCGTGTACAAAAAATGCCTTATGGCCTTCAGAATACTTGAGCCACTTTTCAATGGTCCATGTTGTTTTCTTTCCACGACCTCAAACACATATTTGAGGCATATCTTGATGATATGGCATCACATTCTCGTAAGAGATCCGATCATCCCTCCCATTTATAACTTATCTTTGAGAAGTGTCGCTACTATTGGATTCGCTTGAATCCAAATAAGTGTAGTTTTTGCGTGACATTGGGACACTTGTTAGGTTTTATCATGTCAAGTAAAGGGATCATGGTCGATCCTCTGAAGGTTGATGCAATATTTAAATTTCCTCCCCCACACACAATCCCCCATCTTCAAATTCTACAAGGACAAGCCAACTTTCTTCGGCATTTTTTTTTTCAACTATGTCGAGATTACTAAAGGGTTTATGTGTCTCCTAAAAAAGGGGTACCATTATGTTGGGATGAATAAGCTCAATGCTCTTTTGAAGCATTGAAACATGCTCTAACATCTTCCCCTCTGCTCATTCCTCTGGATTATGTCAAGAATTTCTTGTTGTATTTGGTTGCTGCAGAGTCTACTATTGGCATAGTCTTGGTCCAAGAGGATGTCGCACTCGAAAAACATGTCATATACTATCTTAATTGAGGCTTGGTAGGACCATAAATCAACTACACACATGTTGAGAAACTTGCTTTGGTAGTTTTTCATGTTGTCCAACATTTCTATCATTACATCTTACTTCGCAAGAGCATTGTCATTGTTGTCATGAACCCTTTTCAATATGTGTTAACATGACAGTTCATCGACGGGAAAATCAGCTTATGGATAGTCATCCTGCAATAACTTGACTTAGATTTTGTTTTAGTGAAGTCTAAAAAGTCTTTGGTCTTTGCTGAATTAATTTTGAAACTTCCGGTCCACAATGGTAATAATTTTCCTGAAGAGTTACTGATTAATGGGGATCTCTTCCTTATTGCATCTTTTGACCTTGGTATGGGGATATACTTGTGTATATTCAAACTTTGAAGTTCCCATCTTATACTTCTCATGATAAGCGTCGATGAATACACCATCAAGTGTAGAACTATATTATCCTCAATAATACTTTATATTGTCGAGGAGTGGATTTAATTATTCGTCGATGTATTACTCACGAAGAGGTAGAACTTGTGTTAAATGACTGTCACACAGGAGCATGTGGTGGTCACCTATCTAGGTTGGAAACACCCAAAATATTCTTCACGTTGGATACTTTTGGCCCTTGTTGATCAAAGATTGTGTAGAGGTGGTAAAGAAGTGTCACCCATGCTAGATCTTCTCTTAGAAGATGCGGGCACACCCAACTCTCATGTTCCCAGTTATTTCTATTGGTCCCTTCACTAAGTGGGGGATTTATTTCACTACATGCCACCTAGTTTCATCTAGGGGGAATCACTATATCATTGTAGCAGTAGACTACTTTACTAAGTGGGTCAAAGTTATTTCGACATTCAACAATGACGGGGAAATGGATACTCTTTTCATTTTTAACCAGATTGTATCTAGGTTCGGTATCACGAAGGATATTGTCAAAGATCATGGAAGTCACTTCTAGAACAATATGATGCCCAAGTTAACCTCAAAACTAGGGATTAAGCTAGAACATTTGTCACTTTACTACCCATAGGAAAATGGTCAAGTGGAGGCTATTAATAAGTCTCTCGAGACTATTATTCAGCAAACAATCAATTCAGCCAAGACAAATTGGCATTTAATGTTGTACTTGACACTTTAGGATTACCGAACCTCAATTAATACTACTATAAATTTCTCTCCTTTCCAACCCGTTTACGAGATGGAGGCAGTCTTGTGTATAGAATGTCAAATCCCTTCTCTTAAGTTGGTAGTGGAACTATTGCCTGACATTACACCACTTGAAGAGTGTCTTTTATATCTCAAGAAACTCGATGAGAAACATCGAGATGTATCCTTGGCCAACGAGGCTCACAAACAATGTTTCAAGTGTCAATATGATTGGTCCATCAACCCTCATATTTTCTCCCAAGGTGATATTTTTCTGGTCTATGACCTAGATAAAGATCCTTTGAGGGCAGGTAAGTTCAAACCCATGTGGTTTGAAACATTCATTGTGAAGAATTGTTTAGAAATGGGTGCCTATCAACTGGTTGATTTCGAGGGTAACACTTTATTGGAGCCTAGAAATGGGCTCTACCTTAAGAATTATTATGCTTAAATTGGTTTCCTGAGTGTGAATTCTTGTATATAATGTATATTTTTACTTATACAATATTGTCTTATTGTTTTATGGACATGTAGTTTATTGTGTTTTTTTTCATTGTGGCATATGTCAAGTGAATATGAGGTCTATGTTGGGTTTGCAGACGGTGCTAGCCGACACACTCAGAGGATTTCTTCCGCAACTTGGATGATCTTTACACCTTTTGGTCAGCTGTTTTCTTATGGAGGTATTTTTATGGGAAAAACAACCAATAATGTTGTCTAGTACAATGTCATTATAGAATTACTGTGTGATGCCTTGTCACATGGTATTTATCACCTCTGGGTTTATCTAGATTCTCAGTCGGTCGTGTCTCAGTTAAATGGAGTTTACCGTGTCTATGATCCCACCCTTCACTAATGATTCCTTAGGGTACGTCTCTTAGAAATTTATTTTGATTGTATTACTTATATTCATGTTCCTAGGAGATATAATCAACTAACCTGTACATTTGCTAATCAAGTATTAGATTGGAATATTGCTCACACATAAAAGTAAAAGCACACACATACATGCACATATAAATACATTTGTACAAAATGTTCATGCATAAATAAAAGATATATATATATATATATATATATATATATATAATGTGTCTAAAAAAAATGTCATAAGAACAAAAGTGGGTCGTAAATCCTCAAATAGATCTAGTATTGATCTAGGTGGACATTGGTGGCCACCCACCTATTCCAACTGGCTCCTCGAGACAATTTTTAGTTCAACATGTTCTTATGTACTTATTTGTAATTGTGGGCTCTACACTTTTGGGGCTGTATGAATCCCTACACATCTTCCAGGTGGATACTAGTGGCCTCCTACCTAGTCCAATTGACTTATTTTGTATGGTTTAAGGTCAACACATTTTTCTATACTTCCAGGGCCTTTTGAAACCCTAAACAATGTTTTTTCTTGGATCACCACATTCAAAATGTAGACAGAGTCAAAGTTTGATGATGTAATGCATATTTATCAAAAATACTTTTCCAATGGGCTATCACATGCCTAAAATGGAGGTCGTATGCAAACATTACGACCCCAGGAAGTTGAGGCACCATCTTACCCATAGGGGCCCACATAACTTTTGGCGTTTCACCTCCTAGGGTTAGGCTTTTGGATGTCTATGGTTTTGGAATTCATGTGTAATGTTAAAACTTACTTTGGGGCTGCATTGTGATTATTATTCTTAGATATATGTGCTTAGAAACCACATCTCTTCTCAGAGATAGCTACCACCATTCGAGCAAGTTGTTTCAGTTATGCAATTTTATAGTTTCAACCTATTTCATTTATTGAATAAAAGATATTGTTCATTGGATATATGTGTGTTCTCCATATCTCTGTCTTTCTTGTATTCATTTTATTAATCAATTCATTCCACTCCTAAATATGGATCAGTGGTATGAGAGCGTTCTTCTTTTCATTTATTTTTTTTCGTGCATGTCCCCAACAAGATCTAGGAACAAGAAGTTGGGACTCGAACCAATCGATCCTTTGCAAGATCAGTTTCTTCGAGCCCGACAACAAACCATGGGAGATGAAAAGAAAGACGATGGAGTAGGATATCCTTTTAAAAAAATTCTTCAATAATCCCTTCCATGACAAAGGAACGAAATGATGGACAACTTTGCACAGATCCTTCAACAGCTACCCACAGGAGAATCATCTTGATCAAGAGGCCATGCAACCCCTTTAAAGGTACAAGTAAATTTTGATATTTCATTATTTGAAGGACTGATAGATGTGGATGTTATAGATAAATGGTTGAATCTGCTCGAAGGGTATTTTTCAATCCACAATTTTTTCTATAGGAAAAATATTACTTTTTCACTCCTCAAGGTTGTCCCCCATGTTAAGGAATGGTGGGATACTTACTCTGAGTAAAGGGCCATAGAGGAATATAGAATATTTTTGGTCTCCCCTACATGGGATTCCTTCCGGGATGCCATTAAATAATAATACTACGTTGTTGGAAGATACGAGGACCAGTACACCAGATGGACCACCCTCCGTCAGGAAAGGGACCGGACAGTACCAGATTTTACGAATATTTTCCATACAATGCACACCAAATTGGGTATTAAAGATTATGAGAGACATCTGGTGCTCAAATACCATGATTGTTTACATAGATACATTCAAACATAAATGAAGTTCCTGTACATTGCCTCATTGGGTACAACTTATAGATATGCTGTCAAGATCGAGCAGAAATTTAAGAAGAACAGGTGAGAGTTTGGATCTGCAAACTCCTCACAACCAAAGTAGGGAAAAGGAGGCCCCAACTCACACAACAAGGGATAGAGAAAATATGGCCACTCGCAGGAAAACCAGTCCAAGCTGAAAAAAGAAGGGTAATGAGAAGATGAAGAAGGACACAGGAAAATGGTGTGAATACCATAAAATCCCTTGGCACAACACCAAAGAATGTCACTCCAAGAAGTCACTTGTGGTTGAGTTGAAGGCTTCCAAGTCAGAGGTCGATTATGACTCTAAATCAAATCCAGAAGGAGGGAAGTGGATTATCAATGTTGAACCCAGTGCCATTGTCACTACCACCAAATTCCAACCAAGCAAACCAAAAGAACCAGAGGAATGGGAATGCCTCTTTTACTCATAGATGCGGGTAAAGGGATCTTCGCTTCATTTCATTGTCGCTAGCGACAATCAGAAGAACCTTATGTCAACAGAGGTTGTCAAGCGGCTAGAACTACTGACAACACCGCACCCGCAACCCTACACCATCGGTTGGCTTCGCCAAGGAAGACATCTTCATGTTAGCCACAATATTTTCTTCCCTATAGCATCAAGCCTTTAAAAGACGAGGTATTGTGTGATATTTATCCCCTTGAAGTTTGTGATGTTATTTTAGGACAACCATATTTGTGGAAGTATCATGTTTTGTATGAGTGTAGAACCCATAGTGTTATTATTACTTTGGCTAGACAATTGTACAATATACCAGAAGTAGCACCGCCTACCAATATTTCTTTAATCTATGATAAGAAATGTAGTAAGGTCATTTCACGAACTGAGAAGTTCGTATTCTTTGTGATCTGTGATCACAGTAAGTAGAAGGTCGTCGCCACATCTGTGGCCTCTACAAAACTCCTTTATTTGCAGCAGAAGAAAGTGGACAGGATCGTGGAAGAGTAAAAAGACATATTCTCCTCACCCACCGGGGTACCGACGCACTGCCAAGTCAAGCATCCAATTTATCTAACCCTTGGTGCACCTTTTCCTGATGGAATAGTCTATCCTCACTCACTAATGGAAAATGAAAAAATCAAGCATCAGATCTAAGATATTCTTCAAAAAGGGTACATCAGACCTAGATCCTTCCCTTATGGAATCATGATTGTATTGGTGAAGAAGAAGGATGGGACATGGCGACTTTGCATTGATTACAGAGCATTAAAAAAAATCACAGTCAGTAACTGGTACCCAATTCCCAAAATTGATGACCTTCTTGACCAACTGAAGGAGGAAAAGTTCTTCAACAAGATTGACTTAAAGTATGGATACCACTAGGTTCCCATCGAACCAACTGATGTATGGAAGACAACTTTCAAATCTAAAGAAGGTCTCTTTGAATGGTTGGTCATGCCCTTTGGCTTAACAAATGCACCAACCACTTTCATGAGGTTGATGGACGATGTACTAAGACCCTTCACCAAAACTTTTGTGGTGGTATATTTGGATGACATCCTCATCTTTAGCAGAACTTGGGAGGAGCACATGAAACATATTCAACAAGTTTTGAGCACTCTGAGGCAACACAAGCTATATGCCAACTTGGAAAAATTATCCTTTGGCATGAACAGGGTCCAATACTTGGGATACATTTTTTATCAGCATGGGGTACATGTTGATCTAGCTAAGATCCAAGTCATCTGTGACTGGCTAGCCCTGACCACACTCACCGAGCTTCGAAGCTTCTTGGGCCTGGCCAAATTCTACTGACGGTTTGTGTTGGGATTCTCCCATATTGCATGTGCCCTCATCCAAGTCACCAAGGTCGGTGGCATGGAAAATTTCAAATGGGGGAAGGCATAACAATGACCATTTGATGATCTAAAGTATCACCTGTGCTCATCTCCAATACTCTTTTTTTACGATATTCAATAGTGGTTCGAGATTGAGACTGATGCATATGACTATGTTGTAGGCGCAGTTCTCACTCAAAATGATCATATGGTGGCATACCATAGTGATACACTCTCAGATAATTTCCGAAAATATATTCTAGGAAAGGAGACAATTATCCACATTGATCACAAGCCTATGTAGTTCATACAGACAGAGGGGAAGTTGCAGAACAAATGCCATAAAAAGTGGTCCACCTACCTACAACAGTTCCATATCAATGTCAAGTATAAGACATGGAGCACAAATCATGTTGCAAACTGCCTTAGACGACCTCCCGTGGATGCACTCACCACTGTTCTCCATTCCTATGGAGATGAGGCATCTGAGTGGCCCCAAATTTATCAGCAAGATCCAAACTTCTCCACCACCTATTAGCTCTTGGGTATGGGCGTGAATATCTCTGATTTTCACATTTAGGATGGATTGTTATGCCATCTGGGTCGTCTTTATGTTCCTATAGGCAAGTGTGCAAAGATGATTTGGGAAACTCACTACAGTCGGATGGTAGGACATTTTGGCATGGAGAATACTGTGGTTGTTCTACAGAAACATTTTTATTGGCCAAAACTTCGATAGGACGTCAACAAGTATATCATATTTTGCACTATTTGTGCCATTTCCAAGCCAACCATCAAGAATAAAGGCTTATACACCCCTCTTCCTACTCCCGAGAAGCCTTGGGAATCCATCTCAATGGATTACGTTTATGTCCTTCCATCCACCAATAAAGGAAATGATTGTATATCTATGGTAGTTGATCAGTTTTTGAATATGGCCATCATTATAACGTGCAAGAAGAACATCACAGTGGGAGATACTGCCAAGCTCTTCTTCGAATGAGTGTGGGTCCAATTTGGGATACCACAGACCATCATCTCCGACTGGGACAACAGATTCCTCGACACATTTTGGTCGAGTCTTTGGTCACTATTGGACACCAAGATCACTAAATCCATTGCTTTCCACCCCAAAACCGACGGCCAAACAGAGGTCATAAATCGGATGATTGTGCACATCATGTTCTTGTACAACTCTAAGCATCCATGTACCTGGGATGAGATTCTCCCCTATGTTCAACAAAGTTACAACAAGGCTCTCCATAGCTCCAACAACCATAGCCCATTTCAGGTGGGGTTGGGATTCCAAACCTTGGGTCCCATTTATGTTGCACTACCTCTTACAACCACATAGACAGATTCTTATCATGTTCATTCTAAGACCGACAAATCGACTAGATTCATTGAGCAAATTCAACACATTTTCCAACATGTCCATGCAATTTTTCGAGAAAGCCAATTCTAAGTACAAGTAGTTCCATGATCAACACAAGGTATCGCACCAGTTTTAGGTGGGAGATAAGGTATGGTTACATTTTGTAGAAAGAGTGTCCTACAGGGCCCCATCGAAAGCTCTTCCCACTTCGCTATGGGCCTTACACTATCAGCAATGTTGTGGGTAGCAATTCTTTTGAACTCAACACTCCACCCTTTCTTGGCTTTCACCCCGTGTTCAATGTGGACCTCCTTCGGCCATATCTTCCACCATCATTGGACACCTACGAGATCGCAGAATACCTGACACCCACATAGCTCAACCCTGACTGCATGGAACAAGAATCCACTAATCAGATAGTGGACACACAGTTCAAGGGTACTCTCCAGCAGAGGGTCGAGCTTTATCAGGTTGTCAAGGCGAGGAAACTCCTACACCAAGGAAAGTGGCTCACCCAGGACCAAATCCAACATAATTTTCCTCACTTGATGGGGTAAATCAAAGCAATGGAGACCATTTCTTCCTAAGGGGGGAGGACTGATCCAGGTGGATATTGGTGGCCACCCACCTATTCCAACTGGCTCCCCGAGACAATTTTTAGTTCAACACATTCTTCTATACTTCTTTGTAATTGTGGTTTCTACACTTCTGGGGCTATTTGAATCCCTACACATATTCCAGGTGGATATTGTTGGCCTCCCACCTACTCCAATTGGATTATTTTTTATGTTTTCACGTCAACACATATTTTTGTACTTCTAGGGTCATTTTGGGGCACTAAACAATGTTTTTTTTTTTGCTCACCATAGTCAAAATGTAGATGGAGTCAAATTTTGATGATGTAATGTGTAGTTCTCCAAAATACCTTTCCAATGAGCTATCAAATGCCTAAAAAGGAGGTTGTATGAAAAAGGTACGAACTCGAAAAGTTGAGGTACCAACTTACCCATAGGGGCCCACATAACATTTGGCAATTCACCTCCTAGGGTTAGGTTTTTGGAGGTATAGGGTTTTGGAATTCATGCATAATGTTAAAAATTCCTTTGGAGCCTCATTGTAATTATTCCACTTAGACGAATGCACATAGAAACCACATCTCTTCTCAGATATAGCTACCACCATTCGAGCAAGTTTCTTTAGTTCTTTGGTTTTACAATTTCATTATATTTCATTTATTTAATAGAAGACATTGTTCATTGTATATCTGTGTGTTCTCCATATCTCTATGTTTCTTGTATTCATTATGTTAATTAGTTCATTCCACTCCAAAATCCGGATCAGGTATACATCATTGGGCTCAAGCCCTCACTATATAAAAGAGTACAAAAGATTCCCTCGACACATATGTGGTCTAGTAATAACTATTTCCTAGGCCTGTTGTCCCTAGTATAATGAAATACGACGTTCACAAGACGCCAAAACAACTAAACCCAAGTCTGGGGTACCCCTACAACATGTGGTTGCATGGCTAGGGAAGATCTTTTATCTCTACCATCGACACTGCATGAGTGAGAGTTGCCAGGGTCCTCTCTACTCGTCGCAGTACTCCCTCAGCCTCTCCGACTGGTGGTCCTCCTGCAACTACTATTCTTGTGATCATAAGAACCTATTGTATTGATCTATTCTCATTCTTGGATTGATCCTTGGTTGTGTACCTTGATAGATAAGACCATATTTTTTATCTAGGGCCCCCATATGTGTTCTTAGGTATCCTGGTCTGGGACCAGGATTTTTCTTGGTTATGTACCAAGTCAATATGATGTGTGATCTTCTTCTCTCTCGGGATGATGGTCCATGATACCCAAGAGCAGTTAAGAAGAAGGACATGATCACATAATTGACCTTCCTCTTATGTTGGGACAATAAAATCTTATAAGTTATATCATGAGACCTTTGTGAACATTTTTCCATTAAAGAAGACCCCCTTTGAATTTGTCTTGTTATTGTTGCTTTCCCTTGTTTGAACCACGTCCTCCTTATTTTTTATGTGGTTTGGGTCTTTGCTAGACAACTTGAATTGTTGACTATTCTAATTAATATTTTATGATTAAAATATTAATTATTCAATTTGTTTATTTTATTATGGTTTAATATAACCTTAAATATATGATTAATTTAGTTAACCTTAATATCATAGCTAAACTATAAAAGGAGACCTATTCCCCTCACTCTCTCACTCATTTCCTCTTCCTTCAAGTCTCTTGGTTTGAAATTTTTTGTGGCTCCTTCTTGTTCAGTTTAGTAAAGGGTGTGTCCTCCTTGAATATGCCTTGTCTTGCTAGTATAGGGTGTCGCCCTCTCCTTGGCTCCCTCCCTTGGCTGGTATAGTAGGTGTGGCTCCCTTCCTTGGCTGGTTTTGTGGTGCAGCCCTCCTTGGAATAGTTTTTCTTGCTGAGTGTGGGTACAACCCTCCTCAGATATGTTCTCTTGCTGATTTTTGTGGTGTGGCCCCTCCTTGGAGTTGTTTTCTTGTTGAGTTTGGTTGCATCCCCATTTATAAAAACGCATCCTCTTATGTTGCTCCTTGTTGGTGTTGTGCCCTTTCTTTATTTGTTTATGATACCACCTATATGTTGGTGTTGTTCCCTTTCTTTATTTGTTTATGATACCACCTATATGTTGGTGTTGTGTCATTTTATATCCCTCCTTATCTACTGACTAGTTTCATCTATGTGCTATGGTTTTCACATGTGTATGCTACCTAACTTCAGCCTTTAGGGTTTGTTGAGGTATCCCTACGTTCTTCTACCTAATTATGCCTATTGTTGTAGTAGTCCTTCTTCTTGGACATAATTTGTTAAGGTTGTTAGTGTCTTCCTTTCAACCTCTATATTGGCTAGTGGGGATTTTGTTTCAGTCGTGTACTTGATGTTTGGTATCCTAATTGGTTTTCTGATATCTCCCTAAAGTTCTTATTGGAAAAACTTTTCACAAGATCATGATGAGATCTACCCCTGAGGGTTTGATCAATGATCCTTAAATCTTTTTCTGAGGATACAGAAAAGAGGAAAACAATAAGCTCATCAGGTAAATCTGTTCTTTGTTTTTGCTAAGGTAATGTTTAGATCTGTTCTTTATTTTTTCTAAGGTAATGTTCAATTATGTTCTTTTTTTTTGCTAAGGTAATGTTCAGATCCATTGTATTATTTTTGTTATTGGTTTTCATCAGAATTTGTGAATATAATGTTGATCCAAAACTACAGTAGTAAATAAAATTTAAAGGATGTTTATGTTTCTAGTTTGCCCTTGAAATTCTAACATGGAATCAGAGCTTAGGGCATGAAAAGAGATCAATTGTGGAAGACTTTTGATCCTGTGTATATACACACCTAAGGTTTTTTTTTGCAGATAAACAATAATCTTGTTTTATATCATATTTTGTTTTCAGTTTGGCTTCATCTTCAAGATAGGCTTGAAGGGGCTTCAAAATTCAACGCCTGGAAGGCTAGGGTTTTTAATATCCTAGAAGAAGGTGACTTGGATGAGCTAGTTACCAGGGTGATGGAATAACCTACTTCAAATGTAGGAAGAGGAGCCTATAAGAAGAGGTTGGCCAAATCCAAGAGGGTCATTTTTTACTCAGTTAAAGACATGATGATGCATCTTATTACTCATATAAGGACAACTAAGGAATGTTTTGATGCCCTATAAAATCTATATGAAAAGAAGGCCCAAACTCAAAAGAGGACCTTGAAGAAACAACTACGTACATTAAATATGGGAAAAGGATGAAACTATCTCTGCCTTTCTTTTCCAAAATTTCCCAAACAAGAGATCAACTTGTAGTAATTGGAGTTGCATTGGATGATGATGACCTTGTACAAACAACAGTAGATGATCTTCCTGGATCATCGGATACATTTTTCTCTTTATTCAATGGAAGAGAAGTTCAACCCAACTTCGAGATATTATGACATGATTTCTTGGAAGAAGAGGGTAGAATTAAAAGCATAAATGAACCCTCAACGATGAAAGACCATTCTCTTTCAGTCAAAGCTAAGAAATTGATGAGGTTTCCTCAACACAAAGGAAAAGGTAAGAAACCCCAAGGTAATCACTCTCACTCTCATTTTTCTAAAGTAAGATGCTTTAACTTTAAAAGGCTAGGTCATCATGCAAAAGATTGCAGGAACCCTCCTTCACAAAAAAAATGGAAAGGCGGGGTCCATGCTTCAATTGCAACCGAGGAAGAAGAGACTCAAAGAAGGAGAACTAGAGTTTCTACTAAAGAACAAGAACAATGCAGAGAAAGTTATCTTGTTTCATCTCTCTCCAATACTGTCACCAAATCAGAAGAAATTTGGTTAGTGGATATGGAAGCTCCAAGCACATGACATGCTTCAAATAGAACCTTGTGAACTATAGACATAAGAAGTTCAATATGAAGGTATAATTGGGTGATGATGGCACCTATGACATCAAAGGAATTGGTTCAACATCCTTTCAGATTTAGTCAGGTAATGCATTTCATATTGAATAAATTCTTTATGTTCCTAGATTAAAGAAAAATATTATCTCAGTTGTAGTCCTATAAAGTAAAGGGCACTCAATAGCCTTCTCCAAAGGAAATGATCTTATGTTTCCCTCAAATTAAAGTATGAGCTCACCCATGAAAATCGGAGCTCAAGAAGGTGGACTTTACAAAGTCACTGGTCAATTTATTCAAGCATTAGCTCATGAGATGATCAACCCCTGTGAACTATGGCACAAAAGGATTGGAAATATCGACTATAATTCTCTCCCGGGTTTGAAAAAGATGGTCACAGCTGTGTCGGATTTTTATTTTTAGCATGAAATTATTTTTAGAGGCTGTGCTCTTGGTAAAAATACAAAGAAATCTCACCCTCGCAGTAATATAAAAACTAATGGTATCTTAAATCTTGTTCATTCTGATCTTTTTGGACCTATGGCTACTCCGTCCATGAATGGTTTTCTTTATTATATCATTTTTATTGATGATTGTTCTCGTAAAACTTGGATTTATTTTCTGAAAACTAAAGATGAATATTTCAGTAAATTTTAGGATTCTAAGAATCTTGTTGAGAATCCTACAAGTACACATATCCGAGTTTTCAGAACAGGCAATGGAAAAGAGTTTGACTCCCACAAGTATGATTATCTATGTCGGGCTTCTGGGATTAAGAGGGATATTACTTTTCCTTATAATCCACAGCAAAATGGGGTTGCAGAAAGAAATAATAGAACAATTTGTGAAGCAGCCAAAGCTATGATGTATGATAAAAATATTCCATTGTCTCTTTGGGCCAAAGCTGTGATCATTGCAGTCTATATTCAGAACAGGTGTCCTCATAAATCCTTGGAAGATAAAACTCTAGAAGAAGTTTTCACTGGTAAGAAGCCTTCAGTTGACCATTTGAAAAATTTTGGTAGTCATGTCTACAATCATATACCAAAAGAAAAGAAGACTAAGCTAGAGCCCTCTCGAAAGAAAGGCACTTTTGTGGGGTACAATGAGACCTCAAAATGATATTGAATCTATGTACTAGGGAAAAAGTACATTGAGGTCAGTAGAGATGTGACCTTCCATGAGGAATCTACCTTTCATCATTCCAAAGAAATTCCATGTGATACAGAGGAGCAGTAAGCTCCATCTCCAGAACCTTTAGATTCTCCACTTTCATATGAGCAGAGGGAGGAGGCCAGAGAGACTTTAGTGGATACCATAAGGGATTATGTTGAGTTTCCCATAGATAAATATCCTATCAAAAGGAAGCCATATTGGTTCCGTGAAGTTTTAAAGGAAGAAGAGAAGCATGCAGCGCCTAAAGGTACTTTCAGAGAAAGAAAAAATCCATATAAATACTCAGGTTTGATAGCTCAGTTGAATCTTGTGATTGACTCAGAACCTTCCACTTTTGATGAGTCTACCAAACATAAAGTGTGGAAGGATGCCACGATAGAAGAGTACGAATCAATATTGAATAACGATGTCTGGGAAGTGGTCCCAAGACCTCAAGGAAAATCAGTAGTAACCTCTAAATGGATTTACAAAATAAAGCATGCAGCAAATGGTAGTGTTGAAAAATTCAAAGCTAGATTTGTGTCTCATGGATTCTCTCAGAAAGAAGGAATTGATTAGGATGAGATCTTTTCTCTTGTAGCTAGGTATACCTTTATCAGAATCATCATCTCTCTTGCTTCAATTTTTAATTGGAAACTTCACCAAATGGATGTTAAGACTTCCTTTCTTAATGGTGAAGTTGATAAAGAGGTTTATATCGAGCATCCTGAGGGTTTCATGATTCATGTGAAAGAATCCCATGTCTATAAACTCAATAAATCCTTGTATGTATTGAAACAATGTCTGAGAGATTGGTATGGAAGAATTGAAATTTTTCTTCAGAGTCTTGGGTTCTCCAAGAGTATAGCAGATCCTAGTCTTTATATAAATATTGTGAAAAATCATTTTGTTATTTTGGTTTTATAGGTGGATGATTTGTTCCTTACTGGAGAGGAACATATGATAGCTCAAACTAAGAGGGATCTATCAGCAGAGTTTAAAATGAAGGACTTAGGTCTTCTACATTACTTTCTTGGCTTAGAGGTGTGGCAGAAACTTGGTGAGATCTTTCTCTCACAAAGCAGGTATGCAGTTGATGTGCTTCACAGATTTAGGATGTTGGATTGTAAGTCCATGACCACACCTATTATTTCTAACCTGAAGAAGTTACATGATAAAGCTATAGGTTCAGATCCAAAATACCCTACTGTATATTGTCATATTATTGGGTCCTTGATGTATCTAGTACATAGTAGACTAGACATTTTTTACACAGTGAATGCCCTCAGTCAGTTCATGTGTGAACTGAAACACATTCATATGGTTGTTTCTAAGCATATTTTCATATATGTCTGAAGGACTATAGCCTATGGGATCAGACACACTTCCATTGGAGGTCTAATGTGTCATGTCTATACAGATTCAGATTGGATGGGCAGTACAGTGGACCAGAGGAGTAATTCCATATATTGTTTTAGTTGGGTTCAACTATGATCTCCTGGTCCAGCAGGAGGCATCGCTTCATAGCCCAAAGAACTATAGAGGTAGAATACATTGTTGAAAGTGCTTCCAGTAGAGAAGTAGTGTGGCTCAAAAATCTACTCTTAGATTTTTTCAATGATGAGATGGAACCCACAGTAATTCACTGTGATAACCATAGATGTAAAAATCTCTCTGAGAATGCTATGTTTCATGAAAAATCAAAACACATTAAGATGAGATATCACTATGTTTGGGAGTTGGTGCAAAAGAATATTCTTAGTATTTAGTATGTTCTGACAATGGAACAAAATGTAGATATTTTTACCAAGCCCCTTCCATTAACAAATTTTGTGTACTTTCGAGGCAAGCTTGGTGTTTTTGATAATGCATATCTTGATGAGAGGGAGTGTTAAAATTAAGTAGTTGCAAGACCCATTCTTCAAGAGGATGGTAAAGACCCTAGCTTATATATAGGGCCCCCAATAAACTCCTAAGGGTTCTTGGTATGGGACCAAGTAGTTAGAACCATGGAAAAATACCCTAGTGAGGGCCCCTAGTGTATTGTTGGTGTTATTGGTCGAGGACCAAGACGTTTGATGATATAAGTCCTTATATGTGTTCTAGGTCCCTTGGATGTGTTCTAGCTCCCCTAGATGTGTTCTATAGAATACTTTCTCATTCTTGGATTGATCCCTCATTGTGTACCTTGGTGGATAAGACCCTATTTGTGATCGAGAGCCCCAAGATGCATTTTCGGGTATCCTAGCCTGGGACCAGGTAGTTTCTTGGTTAAGTACCAAGATGAGATGATGTGTGAGCTTCTTGATGTATCTAGTACATATCATACCGGACATTTGTTACGTAGTGAATGCCCTCAATCAGTTCATGTGTCAACCAAAACACTTTCATATGGTTGTTGCTAAGAATATTCTCAAGTATGTTTGAGGGACTATAGCCTATGGGCTCATCTACACTTCCACTGGAGGTGTAATGCTTCATGAATATATAGATTCAGATTGGATGGGAAAGAAAATGGATCAGAAGAGTACTTCTGGATATTTTTTCAGTTTGGGTTCAACTATGATCTCCTCATCTAGTAATAAGCAGGTCTCCATATCCCAAAGAAATAAATAGGAAGAATACATTGTTGCAAGGGATTCCAGTAGAGAAACGGTGTGGCTCAGAAAGCTACTCTCATATTTTTTCAGTGCTAAGATAGAAACCATAGTAATTCACTGTGATAACTAGAGCTATATAAATCTCTCTGAGAATCTTGTGTTTCATGACAAATCAAAACACATTGATATGATATATCACTATGTTTGGGACATGGTGCAGAAAAACATTCTCAGTATTCAGTATGTTTTGATGGTGGAACAAACTGCAGATATTTTGACCAAGCCCCTGTCATTGAAAAAATTTGTGTACTTTAGATACAAGCTTGGTGTTGCTAAGAAGTCATCTCTTGCTGAGAGGGAGTGTTAAAATTAAGTAGTTGCAAGAGCCATTCTCCGGGAGGATGGTAAAGACCCTACCTGAKATMTAGGGCCCCTAGTACACTCCTGGGGTTCTTTGTCTGGGACCAAGCAATTAGAGCCATGGAAAACRACCCTAWTAAGGSCCCCCAGTGTATTGTTGGGGTTCTTGGTCRAGGACYAAGCAGTTTGATTATATAATTSCATAGATGTGTTCTAGGGCCCTTGGATGTATTTCGGGGAATCCTTTCTTGTGTTTGGATTGATCCTTGCTTGTGTACCTTGGTGGATAAGACCCTAGTTGTGATCTAGGGCCCCTAGATGTGTTCTGGGTTATCCTGGTCTAGGACTAGGCAATTTATTGGTTAAGTACCAAGCCGAGATGATGTGTGATCTTCTTCTCTCTCGGGATGGTCCATGAGACCTAGGAGTAGTTAAGAAAAAGGACACAATCACATCATTGACCTTCCTCTTATGTTGGGATGATAAAAGATTATAAGTTATATCATGATACCTTTGTGGACATTTTTCCATTGAAGAAGACCCCCTTTGACTTTGTCTTATTATTGTTTCTTTCCCATGTTTGAGCCACATCCTCCTTATTGTTTATGTGGTTTGGGTGTCTTTTCTAGCCACCTTGACTTGTTGACTATTCTAATTAATAATTTATGATTAAAATATTAATTATTTGATTTTTTTATTTTAGTAGGGTTTAATCTAACCCTAAATATAGGTTTAATTTAGTCAACCCTAACCTCTTACCTAAACTATAAATGGAGACCTATTCTCCTCACTCTCTCACTCATTTACTCTTCCTTCAAATCTATTGGTCTGAAATTTGTCATGACTCCTTCTTATTTAGTTTAGTAAAGGGTGTGGCCTCCTTATATATGCCTTATCTTGTTGGTATAGGGTGAAACCCTCTCCTTGGATGGTATAGTAGGTGTGTCTCCCTTCCTTGGTTAGTTTTGTGGTGTGGCCATACTTGGAACATTTTTTCTTGTTGAGTGTGGGTACAACCCTCCTCAAATCTATTCTTTTGCTGAGTTTTGTGGTGTGGCCCCTCCTTCGAGTTGTTTTCTTGTTGATTTTGGATGCAACCCCCTTTAGGACAACTCCTCCCATGTTGTTTCTCCTTGTTAGTACTGTCCGATTTCTTTATCTATTGCCAGTACCACCTATATGTTGTTGTTGTGTCGTTTTCCAACCCTCCTTATCTGCTAACTGGTGTCATTTGTGTGTTGTCCTTGACACTTGTGTATGCTACCTAACTTCAGCCTTTAGGGTTTTTTTAGGCATCCCTAATTTATGCTACCTAATTATGCCTATTGTTGTAGCAATCCCGCTTCTTCTACATAATTTGTTAGGGCTATTAATGGCTTCCTTTCAGCCTATAGATTGGTCAGTGGGAATTTTGTTTCATACCTATACTTGATGTTTGGTATGTTGATTGGTTTTTTGATATCTCCCTAAAGTTCTTATTGGAAAAACTCTTCACAAGATCATGATGAGATCTACCCTTGAGGGTTTGATCAATGATCCTTAAATATTTTTCTGAGCATACATAAAAGAGGACAACAACAAGCTTATCAGATAAATATGTTCTTTGTTTTTTCTAAGGTAATGTTAATATATGTTCTTTGTTTTTGCTAAGGTAATGTTTATATCAGTTCTTTGTTTTTGCTAAGGTAATGTTTATATCAGTTCTTTGTTTTTGCTAAGGTAATGTTTATATCAGTTCTTTGTTTTTGCTAAGGTAATGTTTAGATCAATTGTATTATTTTTGTTATTGGTTTTCATCATAATTTGAGAATATATTGTTGATCCAAAACTATAGTAGTAAATAAAATTTAAAGGACATTTGTATTTCTAGTTTGACCTTAAAATTCTAACAAATCCTCTATGTTATGCGGTCCCGGAGGAAAGGTCCTCAAGTTGATCGGTTCTCCCCTCCTGGAGAGTCTTTTCAAGAAGTAAATATCCTCTGTGGTTGGAGTTAGTGATTGGACCTCCACCATGAAGGCCTCTGCATCTGTATGCCAATACTCTATCAAGTGGTTCAGTAGCCTAGGTTGTGCCCTCATGAATGGACACTGAAAAAATTTCCACATACCACAATGTTTAAGCATGGCAATGGCCCCTGGATCCTCATCTACCAAGACATATATCTCTTCATGTTCCCTTTCTCGCCAATGAACATACATCCTGTTACAAACTATTGGTGAGGTTAGTCCCTTATTTCATATTTTTTGAAAGATAAAAATATGTACGCGGGTTTCCTTTAAGACAATCACATATGTACGTGGGATAAGTATTACTTTGCCCACATACATACGTGTGTTAGGCATGGAAAACCTGCTTACACACAGGCCTGGCCCTGTTAAAAGGGCACACACCCTCCAAACCATAAATTAAGAAACAAATGATGATTGAAAATGAAAGGAAAGATTATTTGTACTTACTTGGTTCAGGTTTGAGGATCTTTCGTCCACCTTAGCTCCTCGAATTCGTGTTTTTAATAAGAGATTTTTTTTACCTTTTGGTTATTTTCTAAATTACAATGGTTAAAATGAGTTGTCCACCTCTATTTATAGACATTTTTGGCCTTTTTTCCCCCAGTTTGGTCCTCTTTTTCCTTTTTATTAACTCGGTGAGTACTTGAGATTCTTTTTGAAGAGATATGTGGGTCATTCTATTGTACTTGTTCTTTTGGTTTGGTGTTTTTATGAGATGAGTTACACTCATATAATCCCGTGGTAAAAGTTTTTTTTCGAAATTTGCATATAGGTTAGGTTCTCACCACCTTGCATTTCGCATATTGTTGACTTTTTTCACTTTTTCATAGGATCGATCCCACCAAAGTGCGACACATAAACTTCTATGTTTCTTTAGAAGTGTCGTAATTAGGTGGTAGAGCCTTTTCTCTACATAGATGCCCTAGGTAGATCCCTTTCCTGCGTTTTGGCATCCATGCTTTGATTTTTCTCTATAGGCTTGGGAGTCCTTTTAGTCCCGCCATGATTGAATATCGAAGCCCCATTCTTCTTCATATTTTATGGCTCATACCCAAGAGACTCCCTATGAGCATGGTTTGTTGTCTTTCAGGCTCTCTTAAACTTTGAAAACAACATCTAACGTGATATTATTTATTCTTTTCAACCTAGTTTAGATTACTTAAGAAAAGAAGCCCCACTGGAGTCTTCTTTAATCCCTTTTCAGACTCTCTAAAATTGAAAAAATTCCCAAGAGATCTTGTTTCCCTTCATGCTCGTCAAACTAAAATTTGAAGGCACATATTTCTTGTTGTAGTTTGCCCCTTTTTTGTTTTGAACGACTAATTCATGAATAAAGGTATTCCCTAGGAGTTTCGGTTCACTTGGAGAGTATTCTCAGGCATAATTTTAACCCTTTTTCGGGCATGAGGAACTAAATTCTTGAAAAAGGTCGATTCTCCTTGGTTTTGGTTTATCTCTTTTTTGGGCCTTGGAGATTATCTATGAAAAAGGAACGCCCTTGGAGTCCATATTTAAGCTCTTTTTAGACTCCCTAAATATGAAAATATCGTCGAGTGACCTTGTTCCTTTCACACTCGTTAATTGGTCCAGAAATAATATCTATTTGGCATGATTTTAACCCTTTTTCCGGCCAATAGATTATCCAAGAAAAAGGTATGCCTCAGGAGACATGTCTCTCCAGGAGAGTTATCCTAAGTTATATTTTATACTTTTTCGGGCTAAGGATACTAAACTTAGAAAAAGGATGTGAGTCCATAGTTAAGCTCTTTTCATACTCCTTAAAATTGAAAAGATAACCGAGTGATCTTGTCTCTATCACACTCGTTAATTTTTTTTTGAAGAGATGTCCTTTCAGTATAAGTTTAACCCTTTTTCGAACTGACTGGACTAATTACGAAAAAGGAACTCTCTTGAGTCTTCTTTTAGTGTTTTTCAACCTCTTTAAATGTGAAAAACCATCGAGCTTACCTTCTCTTGGCTCGTAAAACTTAACATGGAAGGATTCTTGTTGTGTCATACTTAATTGCATCACATATCTCATCCTTGCATCTTTGGCCTAATTTCGGCTTCATGTTGCTATTAAATGAACCTTAAAATCATTCCTTAAATGCAATCCTTGCAACACATTTTCCCTTGCGATTTGACACCTTGACCCATGGAATAATTTTCCCGAGTGTCCTTATCCTGCACATGTCTCCTTACACTGAGCATCAATATGTTCCATGTGCTTGGAACTAGTTTGCTTGTCTATGACACTCATTCCTCCTTTGTAACGTAGCATTCTTTTATTCTTTTTCAAGCTCGCTAAAAATTTGAAAAAGACAAAAAAAACAAATATTCCAAAAAGAGGGGATGGGATATACATTCTCTTTTATCGGGATCCTTTTGTTTGATTTCAAAGCATTGGGATATAGTATGACCTTAGGAAGTTGTTCTCATTACATAGAGTTGTGTCCTCCTCCATTTGGTTACTCTTCCAAACGTATGGAGATTTTGTGATGCTGTTAGCGTCGGAAGTCACTCCTGGATTGCAGCAGGAGCAGAGCCCGACACCCATCAATTTAATGTCACGATTTGTTATAAAGGGGTGGTCAAATGGAAGGAAACTCAGAACAATATCGTCTCAACTCTGAAACTAGGCCAGGCATGCATGGGAAAATGAGGTCTTAGATAAACTTCAAACAGTGAGTTGTAATAAAAGGTGAGCAGGGGGAAGATTTGTATGAGAAGAGTGCGAAGGTCTGTTGTAAAAATCAGGTTTCTAACAGACTGGAGAAGAAAGCATCCAAATGCAAGATCCTTCTACATTCAAACATGGAAGACCAAAGAATACAATAATGTAACAACAAATCCTTTATCATAACATAACTGCAACAATCCATGCGAATCATTCGATCATGAACTCTCTGGTATGAGACGAAAACATAGATGGAGTAAGAAAACTGTTTGTCATAAAACAAGAAATCTCAGATACAGATGCATAACCAGGAAGCCAGAATGGTCATTAAAACTTTACAGTCGGGAGCTTTGCTCTACCATCGATGGATAACAAAATGGCAAAAATGCCTACATATACTCAAAACAACCACAACAACAAAACCAAGACATTGCATTAAAAATTTGCGTCTGCATGGCCTCTAACAATCTGCAGCTGCAATCTCTGAATGATCGTGCAACTATGGCAGATGCAATCTAACTTCTGGCAGCTCAGGGGGTGAATTGACGTGCTTTTAATTCGTCGTCCAACTTTCCCATTATGGCGGAGGCAATGTATAACCACCACCAACTGCTTCAATAAATGCTTCATTGGGATTGAGGCTGGCCCGGCCAACTCGACACTTTTGAGACGTGGAAGACCTTTCGCGCTGCCACATGGATCAGCTGAATGGCCTGGTGAATAGGTGTGGAGGCTAGCGCGAAGGATGGGGCGCATAACGGGAATGGTGACACCGAAATTATGGGGGTGTGAGAGAGGTTACAGGAGAAGACACATGGCGGAAGACGATAAGCGAAGGGGGCAGGAGATGAGATATAATGGACACACTTTAGCGTGGGGATGACGTGGAAGAGAGCGGGACACATGGCAGGTGGTGAATGGATGATGAGATGGGAAAGGGGATCATGTGGCTAGGTGGATAATAGATGGCAGGATGACACAACAAAGGGGGCCCCCACGTTGATTAAACGCAGAATGACGGTGGATGTCCGGGTGGCCTAGGTGCCATTGATCCGGGCGCACGAATTGCAGCCGTCGGAGAGATGCGTCATTGATTCCGGACCCCCCCCTCCGCTTAAAGGTAGAAAGGCGGGGGGGGGTCCTGAATCCCATGTGCGTCGTTGATTCGGGTGCTTCGATCGTAACCGTTGAAGAGGTGCGCCCTCGATTCCGGACCCCCCCCCTCCGCTTAAAGGTAGAAAGGCGAGGGGGGTTCAGAATCCCATGTGCGCCGTTGATCCGAGCGCTCAAATCCTGGTCGTCCAGATTTGGTTTCTGCTTAAACATGGACGCATTTATATCCCAAACTTAGGTTAAGTGGGTTTTTAACCCATTCCTTCGCATTTTAACCCTGCTACAAGAAATATCGCTAACATTTGTCTCCATGGGGGATAGAGTCGTCCCTGTGATGCTCTAAGAACTCCTTTTGCAGATTATGTGCCTTGTTGTTGGGCTATGGAGTCATTTATTAAGCTGAAAACAAAAACAATATTTAGAAAAACAAAAGAGCCGACTGCGGCTCACAAAAAACATTTTTTCAAGAAATGCCCATTTACTGGGCCACCAAAAACATCATCGCCTTCCATATCCTGCAACCTGTAAGTGTTGTTCGAAAATACTTCAAGGATCTTGAATGGCCCAAACCAGAGGGCATCAAACTTACTGTGCTTTCCCCTGTCCTGCCTGGGTGCATCCCATTTGAGCACCAGATCACCTTGCTCGAATTCTTTCTTTCTGCCCTTTCTGTCAAAAGCCTGCTTGATCTTCTGTTGATGATTGTAGGCCTTGTTCATGACCTGCTCTCTGATCTGCTGCACTTCCACCATCTGATGAATCCTTCTGATCACATGGTTAGGTTCTCCTTCAAAGTCCTGGAGGAAATTTGCCACAGATAAGGCGAGTTGAGTGGGGAAAACGATATCTATTCCGTAAACAAGTTGGAAAGGTGAGATGCCCAGGGATTTCTTGGTTGTCACCCGATCATCCCAAAGAGAAAATTTGAGCTTTGAGTCCCAGGCCCTTTTATTGTCCTCCAGTAGCTTCTTGATGAGCTTGATAAAAATTTTATTGGAGGACTCTGCAAGTCCATTTCCTTGAGGATAATAGGGAGTAGAGTGAATCAGTGAAATCTCGAACTGTTCACAGAACTTGACCAGAGGCTCAGACCGAAAGGGGGAGGCATTGTCAGTGACAATTTTTCTAGGGCACCCAAATCTAGCTATGATATCTTCTAGGAAGCTGATAATCGCTTTGTGAGAAGTGCTTCTGGTAGGGACAACTTCTATCCATTTGGTGAAATAGTCGGTCGCAGTCAGAATCCATCTGTGTTGGCCACTTGAGGGAGGATGAATTTCTCCGATGAAGTCCAATCCCCACTGCTGAAAGGGTGCTGAAACTACTACAGGCTTTAATGGCAGAGATTTGAGTTGCTGCTTTCCTGAGAACTTCTGGCATTTGATGCAAGCTCTGATTTCTCTGCAGACATCAGGAAATAAGGTGGGCCAGTAATACCTAGCCCGGAGGATCTTGTGAACTGTGGTCTTCCAAAAATGATGACCTCCGCAGAGACCGCTATGGAAATCGAACATAACCTTCTGGGCTTGCTGCGGGTCCAGACACCTTAGTAATAGCCCCAGAGGGTCTTTCTAGTACAAGGATTGGTCAATGAGGAAATATCTGACCGCTTTGAGATTTAAGGCTCTGGCCTTACTTTTTCCCAATCCATCAGGGGGCTTTAATTCTTGCAGAAAGTAAAAGATATCCTTGTACCAGGGGCATGATGCTAGTGATAGGGCACCCTGGAAATGCTTGTTGGATGGCTCATCTTGCTCATTGATGAAGTTAATTCCCAAGGCCTTGCAATTGGATTCAGCCAGCAACTTGGCCAAACCCTGCCCCTTTATCAACTTGGTGGGCTTAATCTCCAATCAAACTCTAGGATCTTGGCGATCCACTTACCTCTCCTCTCGTCTATGTCAGGCTGTATAAGAATGTCCTTCACAGAGGTTGAAGGGACATATGCAGTGATATTTGAGTGCAAGACATAGACTCTGAAAGCTTTAAGAGCCTTCACCAGGGCATAGGCCTGCTTCTCCATGATCTCGTACCGGAGTTTTGCGTCTCTCAATGCCTTGCTGTAGAAATAAATAGGCTTCTCTTTCCCTTGATCATTTTTCTGCAACAAAACTGTCGCTACTGTATCACAGGAAGCAAAAGAAAATATCATAAAATATTTGGAATAATCGGGACTGATTAGCACTGGTGCCTCAGTCAACGCCTTCTTTATTTAGACAAAAGATTCCCTGGGTTCAGTGGTCCATTTTACTTCATTTCCCTTTCTGAGCATGGCTGTGATGTGTCTCACCAACTCAACAAAATTTGGGATGAATCTCCTCAGAAAATTAATCTTCCCTAAAAAGGCCTGAACCTCCTTCTTAGATCTGGGAAGTGACAGGGTCTGAATTGCTTCTATCCTGCTGGGATCAATTTTCACTCCCTCCACTGACACTATGTGGCCTAACAACTTCCCCTCTTTCATAGAAAATAAATATTTATTGGGGTTTAAATATAGGCCAAACCTCCGACACTTCAGGAAAACCTTCTTCAAGTGGCAGCGATGCTCCTATTTGTCATGGAGAAGACCGTGATGTCATCCAGATAAATTACTACAAACTGGTCCTTCTCTCCGATGAATGCTATGTCCATGGCTCGCTGAAATGTTTCTCCTGCATTCATCAATCCGAAAGGAATTTTGGCATACATGAATGTTCCCCAAGGAGTGGTGAAGGTTGTCTTCTCTCTGTCCTTAGGCATGACCGATATCTGATTGTATCCAGAGAAACCATCAATCATGGATATTCTAGATGCGCCAGATACTTTCTGTAATAAGTGATCCATGTTGGGAAGGGGATAATTATCTTTCCTTGAGCTCCCGTTCAGGTTCCTGAAATCAACACAGAGTCTGATTTCCCCACTCTTCTTTCTTACCGGAACCAAATTGGCCACCCAATCGGAAAATCTCAAGGGGACAATGATTTGGGCATCTAGCAGCTTCTTCACTTCTTTCTCCATGACAGGAAACAACATGGGATTTATTGGTCTCATCTTCTGCTTGAACGGCTTAGCCTCTTCTTTCAGTGGGATCTTGTGCACGATGACTGATGTTTCATATGCCTTGAGCTCTTCGTAGGTCCATGCAAACACATCATCAAACTCCCTCAGCAACTCAGTATATTCATCCCTCTGTTCCTCGGTCAAACTCTTTGACATCCTAACAAACTTAGGCTCCTCTGGTGTGCCAATGTTGCACTCAGTCATGTTAGCATCATCACCTGAAACTCTCCCCTATAATTCCACATCATTCCCATCGAACAATCTTTCTAATGGGACTAGTCCCCTTGGAATGTGATTGCTAGGCAATTGAATAATGTCATGCTCTAGTATTTTACTCAGCAACTCACCCCCATCCAACCTTTCTTCAAAGATAGAATCTTGATCGATATGCAACTCTAAAAACTCCTCGATAGTCTCCAAGAACTTCTTGATCTCAAGATCGTCCTCAAACACCTTCCAATGCTTAACATTGTCAGGTATGGAGGGCCTGTATTTTACTTCTACATCATACCTCAGTTTGGGCGGCAAGGGTACTTTGAAAAGGCTTGCAGATGTAGCCAAGGAATCTGCCACTATGTTTTCTTCTCTCAGGATGAAAGAAATGTTAAATGCTGAGAAGAAACTGTCAATTAGATCCCATACCTCATTCCTGTAACTCCTGAGTCGAGGATGCTTGGCCTGATAAGCGCTTCTGATCTGCTGGACTACCAACTCAGAATCTCCGAACACTGCTACCTCTTGAATTCCCATTTCCCTTGCGGCTCTTAATCCCAGGATAAGAGCTTAATACTCTGCAACATTGTTGGTAGCTTCGAATTCTAATTTGTATGACAAAGATATGGTCTCCTGAGATGGTGACACAAAAACCACTCCACCTCCAGCACCTTCTCTAGAGGAGGCTTCATCAAAGAACATTTTCCATATGGGGGTGATGGAGGGAGGAACTTCAGGGGAAACAATGGGTTGCTTTCTGAGTTTGAGAAGAGGCTCGGGGGCATGGGTGAGCTGTAGTAAACTGGAGCCTAAATTAGTGTCCAAGGCAAATATGGGATGATTGGTGGGGTTAGCTTCATCACTGATTATGTAGGCCAGTTGGGCTTCTCGATATAGTCTTCTATTCTCTCCTCCGAACACTGGGATAGTAGCATATGTGAGGTCCATCTGTAAGGTTCTTCCCAGTATTTTTATCCAAGATATTGACAATAGCATACCGAACTTGGGGGGGACATCAGCTACTATGATATCGATGACCACACTTTTCATGGGTAGTTGAAACAAAGTTACAACCAGGTCTTTAATAACTCCAAGACACTAAACTCTCCTGGAGTCAAAAGAATAGAGGTCATGATAAGCTCGGGTGACTTCTAGTCCTAATTCTTCCATGACAGTTTTGGGCATGAGGTTGTGAGAAGCCCCTGAATCCATTAAGCAGTTGTGCAACACTTTATCATGTATGTTCAAGGATGTGTAGAAGGGAGGGGATGAATCATCTCTGTCTTCTACCATGGGACCTAGGACAACTGTTGGCTTTTCATCTTAGAGGTTTATGGAGTCTGTGGGAGGGCATGAGGTTTCAGACTGTAAAAGCTCATAGAAGCGCTTTTTGAATTCTTCATGTTTGATTAGCTCAGTGAGGGGCACAGGGATTCTGATCTTTTGTATTTCATGCTCGAAATTAAAAGAAGATGCAAGCTTTGGAATTTCTCTTATTTCAGGGACATGATCGTGGACAATGGGAGAGAGGGGTTGAGCCTTCTTACCTCTGTGGTTGTCTGCTACCCTATTAGCAGGTTTCTCTGTTCTAGTGGACTACTCAGGAATATCAGGTGCTGCTGTCTTTTTGTCGGACCTCAGGTTATACCTTCCTCAGTCGCCACTAACTTTGTCTCCCTTGCTCAATTCATTTAGTTGACCGTCCATGAGAGACTCCTCGTATGTTGATTGAGTGAGAGGAGGAAAAGGAGGAGTATATCCAAAGCAATGGATTTTAGGTTCAAATTTGTCTATTTCCCCTTCTTCATCTTCGGCCACAAAATTGTTCTGAAAAGGGGCCTGAATTCTTTGGTCTTCTCTGTCTCTTCCTCTTTCCTTTTTCACATTCGGGGGAGAAAAATTATTTGGTCTTCTGAAACCTCCTCCCTTTTCGGCATTTTGGGGACCTTTGTATGCCTGCCTCCCTTCCACCCTCATTCTTTCCATCTCTGTAGATAGGGAATTCACCATCCTGGTCAATTCATCCACCTGAGGGTGGGGCACCAATGTGCCAGAAGTTGAGGCTTCGAATTTTCCCTTTCTTCTATCTGCGTCGGCCTTGTTCCTCAGTCTGTCAGCTGCCAATATATTGGATTCCACCTCTACAGCCGCGTCTTGCATTTGAGCTAGGGAGGTATCTCTTCTTTCTCTTAATAGGAGACATAAATCAGGGTCGAAAGCTCCAGCATAGGAAATTTGGGCGGAGGCTTCCGAGGGCTTTATCTCGGCAGGAATCTTATTATACATTTTATTGAATCTTTTGGAGAAGTCAGAGACAGACTCTCCTTCCATTTTCTTGAGAGACCCAAACTATGTCATGTAATACATTAAATCCTTCCTATCTCCCCACTGCCTCAGGAAAACACTATCCAGGGCTTCAATTCCAGCAATAGATCCGGGGGCCAATACTCTAAACCATTTCCTCACCTCGCCATCTATACTCTGGACGAAGACTCTCATCTAGATATCTTCACTCTCAATGTTGAGGTTATCTGCATAATTGTAGAAAGAAGCCAGGTGCTCTTCTGCAGTTATGTCCCCTTCCCCAGTGAACTTGGCATGTATTTCAAGTAGTCTCCAGTAGGGAGAAGATTCATGGGATGGGGTAGGATAAAGGGGGCATATCTGGCAGCGACTATGGCATCCATTCTATTCAGAGGGGGATTAGCACCAACCATATGGATATTAGGTAGTGGAGATCCTGGAGGAGAAAGAGCGTGAACATGAGATGTCGGGAAGGAGGCTCCTGAAGGAGAGGGAGACAAAGGGGAAAACATAGAGAGAGATAAGGGATTTGAATGTGAAGACGCTTCTTTCTGTGCAGTAATAGTAATAATAGGAGGGGTGGTGAGACCTTATGAGACCCGAGGTCTATATTGAGGCACAACTTCTAGAGAGGGGGGAGTGACAAGGATCTCTCTTTCTGGTACCAGACCAGGAGGATAAAACTCAGTAGGAACACTCCCGAAGTTCAGAAAATGGGAAACTTCAGAGAAAGAACGACTAGGAAGTTGAGAACAAGAAAATGGAATTTTTACAGAAGGAGGTGGGGAAATACCTGGTTCAATGGCAAGGCCTTCTCCTTGAGAGGGATTCCCTTTTCTGATAATCACCTCCGGATTTTCTTCAGGCGTGGCCAAAGGTAGTTGTGGATGAGACTGCGTGTGTCTACTGCTGGAAGCCACAACTAGTCAAACAGGTTCGACGCAGTGGAGTCGTCACAATGGAGTCGCCAGGTGCACAGTAGCAATCTCAATAGTTCTGATATCTGATGCACCTTCAGAATCAGTTGATTGTTGTCGTTCAATCATGGGGAAAATATTCAACTTCGTCCCCGGCAATGGTGCCAAAAATGTTAGCGTCAGAAGTCACTCCTAGATTGCAGCAGGAGTAGAGCCCAACACCCATCAGTTTAATGTCATGATTTGTTATAAAGGGGTGGTCAAATGGAAGGAAACTCAGAACAATATCATCTCAACTCTGAAACTAGGCCAGGCATGCATGGGAAAATGAGGTCTTAGATAAACTTCAAATAGTGATTTGTAATAAAAGGTGAGCAGGGGGGAGATTTGTATGAGAAGAGTGCGAAGGTCCGTCGTAAACATCAGGTTTCTAACAGACTGGAGAAGAAAGCATCCAAATGCAAGATCCTTTTACATTCAAACATGGAAGACCAGAGAATACAATAATGTAACAACAAATCCTTTATCATAACATAACTTCAACAATCCATGTGAATCATTTGATCATGAACTCTCTGGTATGAGACAAAAACATAGACGGAGTAAGAAAACTGTTTGTCATAAAACAAGAAATCTCAGATACAGATGCATAACCAGGAAGCCAGAATGGTCGTTAAAACTTTACAGTCGGGAGATTTGCTCTACCATCGATGGATACCAAAATGGCGAAAATGCCTACATATACTCAAAACAACCACAGCAACAAAACTGAGACATTGCATTAAAACTTTGCATCTGCATGGCCTCTGACAATCTGTAGCTGCAATCTCTGAATGATCGTGCAACTATGGCAGGCGCAATCTAACTTCTGGCAGCTCAGGGGGTGAATTGGCGTGCTTTTAATTCGTCGTCGGACTTTCCCATTATGGCGGAGGCGATGTCTAACCACCACCAACTGCTTCAATAACTGCTTCATTGGGATTGAGGCTGGCCCGACCAACTCGACACTTTTGAGATGTGGAAGACCTTTCGCGCTGCCACATGGATTAGCTGAACGGCCTAGTGAATAGGTGTGGAGGCCAGCGCAAAGGATGGGGCGCATAACGGGAGCGGTGACACCAAAACTATCGGGGTGTGAGAGAGGTTACAGGAGAAGACATATGGCGGAAGACGATAAGAGAAGGGGGAAGGAGATGAGATATAATGGACACACTTTAGTGGGGGGCTAACGTGGAAGAGAGCGGGACACATGGCAGGTGGTGAATGGATGATGAGATGGGAAAGGGGATCATGTGGCTAGGTGGAGAACAGATGGCAGGATGACACAACAAAGGGGGCCCCCACGTTGATTAAACACAGAACGACGGTGGATGTCTGGGTGGCCTAGGCGTTGTTGATCCGGGCGCGTGAATTGCAGCCATCAGAGAGATGCGTCATCGATTCCGGACCCCCCCTCCTCCGCTTAAAGGTAGAAAGGCGGGGGGGGGGGGGGGGGGGGGGGNTGAAGAGGTGCGCCCTCGATTCCGGACCCCCCCCCTCCGCTTAAAGGTAGAAAGGCGAGGGAGGTCCGGAATCCCATGTGCGCCATTGATCCGGGCGCTCAAATCCTGGCTGTCCAGATTTGTTTTCTGCTTAAACATGGACGCATTTACATCCCAAACTTAGGGTAAGTGGGTTTTTAACCCATTCCTTCACATTTTAACCCTGCTACAAGAAATATCGCTAACAGATGCCACATGTATCCTAGACTTATGTCAAATATATGTTGCCTGAGTCTCATCATTTTATCGTGCTTCTATCCAAGGGAAGTTTTGACCAACCTAATTCGACCATTCTGCAGTTTTTCTCTTGACTTGCTGAGTCAGCCATCCCGAGATTCTAGTCAAGTTCAAATTCAAAGGCAATAAAATTGTGTGCATGATGATCGAGATCCTCCATTATTTCCCTGATAGCATGTCGAAGACCTCAGAGTAGTGAGTCTTACACTCGTATTGTACTCCTACCTAAATTTTGAAGATCTTGAATTTGTTGCTTGAGCTATAAAGTCCTCATCTCCAGCCATAGGAATCAATGCTTCTTGAATATGCATATCATATTGTACTTGTATATCTTCATATTATTTTGAGTTGTAGATCCATTGTGTATTGTTCGCGACTACACTTTATATAGACCTTTATATTTTTTCTAGTGGTAATATATGACATGGATCTGCAGTGTACCTGATTGGAAGCCATGTTTAGTTCATCTCGAGCATGGGTATGCCTGCCTCGGAGATATTATCATTATTTTTCATATGGCATGCTCACGAACACTTGTCTCGGGTTCACTCAACTTCATGCCTTCCCACTGGTAAATATTTTGTAATGTATTTCGACCATCAGTTTCTCTTCTAGCCTTACATATTAGGGGGCATATGTTATAGTTTAAAATGCCTTATTTGTGCATACAATCCATTGGCCCTCCCTTTTTCATTCTTTTCCAAAATACTATTGAGGATTCCTCTTAAAAAATCATTTTTTGGAGAGTGTACGTGTGTTGCATGCTAGTTATCCTACGTACACATGCATGTTGCATGCTAGTTATCCCATGTACACATGCATGTTTCATGATATATATCCCTCGTTTACCTCCAAAATTTTCAAAAAATATAAAATTGTGCAGAATTTGGTGGAGTTTACGGGCTATGGAAGGTTTCCTTTCCATTTTACCCCTTGTAGCCCATCCCCAAACCCAATAACCATTTTTTTATGATACAAAAAGAGGTCTTGGGGTGACATTTACAATAAGAAGCAAGAGAATAAGAAAACTCTACCAAAATACCTTCCCTTTCTTAGCCCAAGTTTTGCATCCTATTCTGATTTTTAACCTCAACCTTCCCCTCCATCCTTTCTCCTTATGCAACCCTTCCTCCTTCCTTTGGTGATAAGTTGGTTACGAGAAGCTAACGTGGGATTGATGCACTTGGAGCCACGATACAGGAGCCCAGACCTGGTTCATGGAACGATTTCCAACAAAAGTTGTAATCCTTTTTGTCTTGAAAATTAATAAAAGAGTTCATGATTGTCCCAAAATCTTATGTTTGTATGATTTTGTTGATTTATACATTTATATCTATGTCTAAATTTTGAAATACATTAGTATAGATTGCATATGTTGTAGCATTGTATTCCTAATATTTTGTAGGTCATATTTGGGAGGAGATCCACAATCTAGGAGGTGACAACAAACGAAAGAGGTCTACGCCAACCGCAAGGACTAAAGGTGCACTAATTAACCCTCTTTCCTCTCTATCGTCACTTTGTTTAGACGGTTTTTGGGTAGCTTAAGGATAGAACAATATTTTAAGGGAAGTCATCACTATGCCTTTACCAAGAGCTAGAATAGGGAGATTTTCCCTGTAGCACTTGGCCAGAGATATGATTTTTCTTTTTTCCTTTCTTCTTTCCCTTACGTTGCTAGTTTCCCTTCAACGTTTTCATCTAGATTGAATGCACATTAGTATTTTGGGTAAGTCCCTATGAATTTTCAATTTACTGTATAGCCAAAAGTGGGTTAGAATACAAGGAAACCTATCCCATCTGATTCATCACCTGATTGGTTATGACATTTCCAATAGAACCAATCAAAAAATTGGCATGAGGTCTTGGCATTGGTTTCATGGGATTAGTAGTTGACCATAGGGAATTAGGTATGATCTTGTACAACATTCTGTATTTGGAATTGACCAAGTCCATTTATTGGGATTTCATAGTAAATTTATCCTTGGTAACTTCCCCTAACAAAGCAACATCTTTGGAACTACTTGGAAAACGGGACTTTATAAACCGATCAACCAATAGGAAATTTGGGATTTCAACATTGATCATCTGAAGTCTTTTCTCCATTGATCATGAATATGATCTAAGATGTGGGTGGAGGTATTTTTTCGAAGTGGTGTTAGAAGAATTGTCCCTGTCTCATAATGGAACTACAAATGAAAGTTCATCAAGAAGGAAATTTCCAAACATGACAAATTGTTGTGGGAAGTGCATGGAAATTCAATGTACCACTTTGCTACAATCCCTGTCAAGGTGCACTAGAAAAATAATAATAAAATATTATCAACCATAAATGATTTTGATTAACACTACAGATGGAATTCCATCACATTATTCAACAAGTATTCTCCAACCTTATCCTCGAATTTGGGAATTTCCAAAGGTAACTTGGTTGGGATAGGAGGTTGGGTCAAATTGTCATGCATCAGGTCATTAGTTAATCTATATATATTATATAGATTCAAAGTTGCAAAAAGGGGCAACTGAGTAGTGGAGATAGTTTCAGTGTTGTCATGGAAAGACCCTGACATCCCACCATGTCTCATATTTCCACTCATATAGTTGGTCCCTGGGACATTTCCACCATGAGGGTTAAAACATATATTCATTTGATATCAAAGGTTCGAGGTAAAATTTCCACCAAAAGGAAATCCCATGTTAGGAACACAAATTCTTCCAACAAGGGTTCTGGAAGAAGGAATGAATCCACTCTTGATGGAACATATAGATATGTGAATTCTTATATTATCAAAAGGAAATATGATATACAAGGCACCAATTAGCCTAGTTTACATCCAAAAACTTAGAAGGATAAGAGGACCACTCAGATTAATAGATGGAATTCCCAGAGAGACATTTTTCCCACTCTAAGGAATACTAACAGGAAGACCAATATCGATGGTCAATGTAACCATGGGAACACTACTTCCCTTAGTGGTGATTCTAGAACAAATATAGTTCATTCCCCCAACACCCTATAGGACGGTGACTCCAACAATCATAATTCAAGGATACACAAAATTGTGAGATGAAAAATATTTAGGTGGAAATTAACCTACCTAAATAATAAGAAAACCACAGGAGTCAATGAACATGGTGTTAAAATTGGTTGAAGATATATTAGGAAAGTCTTTGATCTCTAGAGTCCCAAAATTATCTTGAGAAGGAAGAGACTGGGATCTTCATGGTATGTTAATATGATCATATAAATCCATTTTAAAATCCTCTATTTATAATTCTCCAGACATGGGATCATCTTCCACAAGTCCTCCTCTTACATGGTTATTCAAATACATGTATGTTTCATTTTCTGACTCACCGATTGACTAGTCAGGAATATCCAATCTACTCCTTACAACATGCATTTTTACGATCTCTAGAGGGAGACCCTTGATCCTTTGATATTGATGGGGTGATTGGTTAGCCACTTTGAAAATTATAACTCATAAAAAATAAAACAGTGAGTGATCAAATCCTCGCCTATTTATGTGTTACACAAAAAATCACTCCACTAAAAAATGCTTAAAATCAACTGACAATCAAACCACTATTCCAAGGATCACCCCAAGGTGACTAAGTCTTGGGTCCAATTGGTGAATCACTGAGTGAGGGACTCCCAAAGGTTATCCTAGGATGATGAGGGTCCAAGTCCAAACAATGAATGGAAAAGGACTGTTAGGGACCTAACCTACCTAACCCCTCAAGTGGGTAGAATAATATGTTTCCATGTAATAAAGGTCAATATTAATAAGGCCTAGCAATAAGGATGAATAAGTCAAATGTAAGAAGACTTAATAGAACCTTCCACTTCTAGAAGGATCTTCCTCTAGATTGTTCTTTTAGATAGATATATTTAGTATAAATAGGAATAGAGGGTATGAGAAGTTTTGTCTTGGATATTATTGTGATAGAGCTCTGCTCTGCTTGAGGTTGTCCCCTCAAAGAGGCAAGTGAACATTGCTCTCGGTAATCAAATTTCTCTTTCTGGTATTATTCTGGTATTATTCTAGTATTATTGTGGTGTTTTTATGGTTATGTCATTGTTTATCTACCATTTCTAGCTAATTATTTCTTTTTTGCATACTATTTTAAATCTAGAATACTACAAGTGGTATCAAAGAACCTTCCTCGACAGAAAATTGTGGGTTAATTTTTTTTTCCAGGGTAGAGACGTATTCCAATGCCTTAAAGCTACAGAGATATGTCGTTATGTGCATAAACCCACATTCAGGGATTCATACACACGGGAAATACAAATGGTACCTAAGCGCACATCTGTTGGCCACCCTTGTAACCCCTCTTAGTACCCCTTCGAGTGGTAGCACATCAGATAGCACCTGTATATGGATCGAACTAGATCTCCTGAATCCCTCCATAGATAAACCGATTGGTTGCCTAAATGCTATAGTGTCACTAAGAACAACACTCAAAAAGATACTCTTTAGTACCTAGGTAGTCGGTTAGTACAACTAAGGGCATGGTCTAGCCTCCTTAGTTGGTTCCCTGAGATATTGGGTTGAGTACTACTATTGGACCCCACACATATATCAGAGAGATATAACATAGGGAAAACCCTTTTCTGTAGAACCCTTGAATACCCTAACCCTTGGGATGGAAACCAAAAAATAGAATAGACAAGATCTATTGACGCGCAACTATGTCTCCTGCATTCGGGTTGGGAAATTAATACACATTTCTTCTTGTTAAGAATTTCGGCATTTAGTCACTGCAGTATTCTTCATAACGGAGTATAACTCCGCAGGAGTTAAAAACATTATAGTGGTTCCTTCGTCACACTTTTTTGGGACCTATTCCATTGGATTCCCCTTTTCTCCCTGATCAAAGTCATACCCTTCATTTTTAATCCTTTTTGTTTTAGTGGAGCCGACCCCTTACTAGTTTCCCTATTTTACTACCTATTCCATTTTATTTCCCTTATCACACTAATCATCGTGGTAACTATCACTTATTAGTCCTTTTTGTGGTCCCACCCACCCATTTTTCCTTACCAACACTTCCACTCTCCAAATGGCCACCACTCACAACCAAGAACTCCAAGCTTCCATCAATCAATCCCATGCCTCCATCGAACATATGACATCTGAGATTAGCTCTACCAATTCCCATATTGAAAAAGTAGAGAAAACTTTTGACACGATGGAAGCCAATTTCACAACCCAATTTACCGCCATCCAGTCTATTGTCAATCAATTGTTGAACTTCCCTACTAGTCCTTCCTCATCAGACCAACCCAATGCTACTCATTCCTCTCAGTATTTTAAATTTCAATAAAATTCCTTTCATCATGAACCCCATCTTCCCTGCGTCGAGGTCAATAAATATGATGGCTCCGATCCTACGGGTTGGGTCACTCAAATGGAGCATTATTTTTCTGTGCATGGTATTACTAACAAGTTGGCCAAACTTAGCTATGTTGTCCTCTATCTAGATATTGAACACTGGAAATGGTGGAAATGGCATAAAAATTCATGTTAGGGGTATATTTCCTGGACCCAGTTTGTTGCAGATCTCTTTGCCCGCTTTGAGACTGATACCCACTATCTCAGACGTTTGACCAAGTTGAAACATTCAGGCACAATGAAAGAAGTTATCACTGCTTGTGAGCATTTGGCCTTTCGAATAGAGGGCATGTATGATGCGTTCTTTCCTGAATGCTTTATCGATGGCCTCAAGGATGAAATCTGATCCTAGGTTCTCATGGCCCACCCTCAGACTTGGTTGGACACTACTACATGTGCTAAAGAGGCCCAACAAGTTGTTTTTTACTAGACCAAAAAACCCTCTTTTTTTCCTCGCCCTCGACCCACTAATCCTAACCCCCCTGACACTCCCCTCAAGGTCCATAAACTAACTAGGGATGAAATAGTTGAATGCCAACTAAAGGGTATTTTCTATAATTGTGATGAAAAATATTTTCTGGGGCACAAGTGTAAGGAAAAAAAACTTTTTATGGCCATTTATGAATATGTTCTTGAAGATGATGTGACAGTTCCCCTTGTTGAAGAGCCCTCCCTTCCCAATGCTACATTGAAGCCTGTTGACCCACCTGAAGTTGGCCCACTTATTTCCTTCCATTCCCTCATTGGCTTCTCTGCCCCACAAACCCTCAAGCTCATTGGCTATATTAAGCACAAGAAGGTCATCAGCCTTGTTGAAAATGGTAGCACCCACAATTTTATTCATTGTCACATTGCCCAGGAAACCAATTGCTATATTTTTGTTGTCAATAATTTTCAAATCATGATAGCCAATGGTGGGTCCTTGAAATGTGGTGGATGTTGTGAAAATGTATGTCTTCAAATTGGAAATTACAACTTGAAATATCATATGTTTTCCATTGACATGGGCGTTTGTGACATTGTTCTAGGTGTTGAATGGTTACGCACTTTGGATCCCATTCTTATGGATTTTAAGGAATTAACCATGCAATTCCAACAGAATGTACAAAGGTATCAATTCCAAGGTCTCATAGTTGGTTCTCCTAAGATCATTAGTTCCCATTGCATGGAAAATATCCTTAAGAAAGGCCACTCCGATATTATTTCTTAACTCCATTCTATTCAAGTCGTTGAGACACCCTGGGTTCATCCTGATCTCCAAGCTATCCTTTCAACAAATCAATTTATTTTTTCCACCCCTCAGGGACTTCCTCCTTCTCATGGTGTTCATGATAATTCCATTCCCCTTGTTCCTAGTAGTCTTCCTCCCAATGTTCTCCCTTATCACCATCCCTTTTCCCAAAATAATGAAATTGAGAAAATAGTGCAGGAATTGCTCCAAGCGCATGTTATTCACCCCAATACCAACCCTTATTCTTCTCATGCGGTCATGGTACTTAAGAAAGAAGGTGCTTGGCACATGTGTCATGAATTTCATGCCCTCAAGGACAAGTTTCCCATTCTTTTCATTGATGATCTCTTGGATGAGTTGACTGGTGTTCATTACTTCACTAAACTTGATCTATGTTCTGGATACCACTAAATACGTATGCAAGAAGATGACATACCCAAGGCTTCCTTTCGATCTCATGAGAGTCACTATGAGTTTTTGGTCATGCCCTTTGGCCTGTGTAATGCCCCCTCCGCCTTCCAAATCCTCATGAATCATGTCTTCCATCCTTTTCTCTATCATTTTTTCTTAGTTTTCTTTGATTATATTATCATCTACAATAAAACTTGGCAATCCCATCTTTCCCATGTGGAACAAATTCTCCACCTGAACTCTCAGCACCAACTTTTCCTCAAACACTCTAAATGTGCCTTTGGCGCCTTATAAGTAGAGTACTTGGGCCACATTGTTGGCAAGAATGATGTCAGGGTGGATCCTAAAAATATTTAATTAATGTAGGATTGGCCTCGCCCCAAGACTATCAAAATCTTGCGTGGTTTTTTGGGTTTAATAGGCTATCATCGCAAGTTTGTTCTAAATTATGGGAATATTGTGGCCCCTCTCACTTCTCTCCTTAAAAATAATTATTTCACTTGGACTCTCACAGTGGATCAATATTTTCAAGCTTTGAAGGTGGCCATGTGTACTACTCCGGTCTTGGCCCTTCCCGATTTCACAAATACCTTTTTCCTAGAATGTGATGCCTCAGGAAGAGGAATTGGATCCATCCTTATGAAAGAAGGCATACCTTTGGCCTTTACCAACAAAAAATTGTCAGAACGCAATTTGGGCCAATCAATCTATGAAAAGGAAATATTGGATATTCTACATGTAGTGGATCTCTGGCACCCTTATATCCTCGGGCACTACTTCCAAATTAAGACAGATCATCAAAGACTCAAGTATTTTTTGGAGCAACGAACTTCCTCTTCAGAGAAAAAAAATGGGTAACTAATCTCTTTGGTTATGACTATGAGATCATTTAAAAGAAAGGCAAGGAAAATGTGGTTGTTAATGCTCTTTCTTAAAAATATGAAGATGAAGGGTCCCTTTTCTCCCTATCCTTCATTGTAGCGGCTTGGCTCCAAGTTGTGCGCCAAGAATGGCTACATGATCTTAAAATATAGCATCTGATCCAACAATTTCAAGCCAACTCTCTAGTTTCCCTAGGGTACTCTTGGCACAATGATGAGCTTCGCTACAAAGTTCGTTTATATTTAAGTAAAAAGTCACAACTTAAATCCATTGTGATTTATGATCTCTTCATGCTACTCCCAAAGATGGGCATTCATGTTTTACAAAAACCTATGACTAGGTCAAATGTTCTTTTTTTGGGATGGTATGAAAAAGGACGTTCACATTTTTGTAGAAGAATGTGATGTTTGTCAACACAACAACGGAGAAACCATCAAATCTCATGGCACAGTCCAACCACTTCTGATTCCACCCGCTATTTGGAGGGACATATATATGGATTTTATTGTGGGATTACCTAAATCAAGAAATAATTCAGTCATCATGGTGGTCATGGATCGTCTTTCCAAGTATGTGCATTTATGTTCTCTTCAAAACACATTTATTGCATCTACTGTGGCCCAAATTTCCATGGATCATATATTCAAGATTCATGGCATGCCTCATTCTATTGTTTCTAGTCGCGATCCCACTTTCATCAACAATATTTGGCAAGCATTGTTCCAACTACAGGGCACACAATTGTATCACAACACCACCTATCATCCCTAAACTGATGGTCAAACTGAAGTCATCAACAACTGTTTGTAGACTTATTTGAGGTGTTTTTCCTCTGAAAGGAAAAATAAATGGGCTCAATGGTTAACATTAGTTGAATGATGTTAAAACACTTCTTACCATACAACTACTTGCATGACTCCTTTTGAAGCAGTATATGGCCAAAAGACACCTTGTTCTCTCCTACATTCCAGGTGTATTGAAAGTCCAGGTGATTGACCAAACACTTACAGTTTGCGAGGCTATTCTCCATGCACTCAAAGAGAATTTGGTCATGACTCATAATTGCTTGAAGTAACATGTCAATCAAGGTCGCTCAGAACATCACTTTGTTGAAGGAGACCAGGTATTTCTTCGACTGCAACCTTATAAGAAAACTTCACTCAAGGTCGAACATTGTCAGAAACCGGCACCCAAATGTTATGGTCCTTATAAAGTTCTCAAGTGCATTGGACATGTGTCCTATCAGTTAGATTTTCATAGTCATTCTAAGCTCCATCATGTTTTTCATGTGTCCTGATTAAAGAAGGTGATTGGAACTAAGTTCCAAACTCAAACCAACCTTCCCGATTTGGATGAAGAAGGATCCATCTGGTTGCAGCCACAAGCAGTTTTGGACCATCAAGAGCATCGTATTCAACAACGTACCATCAAGGAAGTGTTAGTCCAATGGAAATATACAACTCCAAAAGATGCCACATGGGAGCCCGCTAACAATATGCAGCAATTTCCTCATCTCAAGCCTTGAGGACAAGGATAATTTTAAGGGGGGGGGACATGTTAGGGACCTAACCTACCTAACCCCTCAAGTGGTTAGAATAATATATTTCCATGTAATAAAGTTCAATATTAATAAGGCCTAGAAATAAGGAGGAATAAGTCAAATGTAATAAGACCTAATAAAAGCTTCCGCTTCTAGAAGGATCTTCCTCTAAATTATTCTTTTGGATAGATAGATTTAGTATAAATAGGGATAGAGGGCATGAGAATTTTTGTCTTGGATATTATTGTCATAGAGGTCTTCTCTGCTGGAGGTTTCCCCCTCGAAGAAGCAAGTGACCATTTCTCTCAGTAATCAAATTTCTCTTTCTGGTGTTATTCTAGTATTATTCTAGTGTTATTATGGTATTATTATGGTATTATTGTGGTATTGTTCTGGTTATATCATTGTTTATATTCCATTTCTAGATAATTACTTATGTTATACATACTATTTTGTGTCTAGAATACTACAAGGACCCAAGGCGCAATTTCCATTACAAATATGAGAAACCTCTAGAGGAGTTGAGACTGGGATCTACTATCTCTCCTAGGTAACAAAGAACTTCCCACTTCCAGTCACCTATCAAGAACCTATGAAAGGAAACTAAGGATGCTACTTACGATCATGGTTCAAGATTCTATTTTTGGAAAGGATGAGACTTCATGATATGATTAAAAATATAGAGAAGAGGAATCACTACAAGTAACATTTTGATTCAACTAGGATCCCCTATTATGTGTCCATCCACCACCCAAGTGTGAGGAGACAATCTCAACACTTGAAAAGGATTGACCCATTGCTTGACACTATATATTAAAGGTACTTTCCTAACAATTAATTTTCACTATTAATGGATTTTCAAATCTACCTAGGAAATCCTAGATTATTTTTAATGGCCTTAGAGAGTTTACTCTCCAAACTACACCAAGGCCCTAAGGAAAGAAATGTCGCATTCTTATTCATAAGAGATCCCTTCCTTTCAACCCATTGAAAAAGTCAACAAAATGTCCAAGTTGTATCAATGAACAAAACATGATTTTGCAATAAAACATGTATGAATTTTTATTTCAAGAAGAGTCGATATTCTTTTATGAAATTCTAGATTTCTCAAATCCAACCCCCAATCCATCCTTCACCCTGTCAGAAAACCTAGATATAAAATATATGCCTGAAGAGCCTGAAATGTGAGGTCCAAATTTGGTATCTTCCTCAATCATAGAGGACACCATGGATCTACTAGAAGAAATAAACAATATCCCAGGAAAACAATAGTTGTCTACAAGTATTCTCATTAGGAAGAAAGTGCATCAACAAATGGATGAAGAGGACAAATAGGAAGAGAAAATGGAAGAAAGGAATCCAAGGAAAGTTGGAAGAAAGACAACAAAAGGAAATAGGAATAAATAACAAATAAAAAAATAATGTCAGGGATCCAAACTTCTATAGATAGAGTTATTCTCATTACAAGATCGAGGACAAATTTTTTTTTATGGAGAAAGCACACTACCTCTAGGTGTTAGCCACAAACCTCAATCCAAATAACAAATATAGTCTCTTGGAACTGTAGAGAATTGGGTAGTACAATCAAAGAAGAAGCAATGAGATACCTAATTAGATTTGAAAAACCTACCCTACTCCTCCTCCAAGAGTTGAATTTGGAGGCATAAAAAACCTTGAAAATATATAAGTGGAAATGAAATAAACGTGAAGGAACAATGGCAAGTTCAAGAGGATATTCTAGGGGGTTGTACCTTATGGAACTTCTCTTCTCTTCATCTAGATCTCACGCATTGGACCCAACACTGGATTATCATAAGTTTTATTCACCAACACTTATGAAAAAGATTTAATATATTTAAAATATATATGCCAACAACCGACAAAGAAACAAAAAGTTGTTGGAGAACTCTTCTTGCCTTAAAAGACTAAGAGGAATGTAACAATAATTTCATTGTAGGGGACTTCATTGTTATTTTGAATAACAAATAGAAAAGGGGAGGGAGTATCATCAAGGACCGTTTATGAGAGAAAATGGAGGATATAATAACTAAGGAGGAGCCATTTGATGTCAAACCAAGCAAAGGAAAGTATATATGGTCAAATAGATTCCTTGTACTAGGCCACATAGAAGAAAGGATTAACCTCTTCTTAGTACATAGAAATCTTCTTCTTCACCATTATATTATCTCATCAAAAATCATTCCCTCGTCATCTTCTAATCACAATCCCATTGCTTTTCACATGCAAGATGCTCCAGAATTTAGTCCTTTGCCTTTTTGCTCCAATTCATTATGGCTCCAAGATCCCATGGTTTTAAGTAAAATTTCTAAGGATTGGCAAGTCAAAGTTGTAGGATCTCTAAATTTCTTATGGGAATACAAATTGAAGGAAATTAAGCTCACTCTCAAAGACTGAGAAAATATTTCTTAATCCTCTCCAACAATAAAAAAAGAACAAATTAAATATCAATTAGAAACCATTTGAGAATGAAGACATATATGGAGAAATGAAATAAAAAAATCACGGCTTCCACTAAACTTCACAAGGTGCACAGAGAGGAGGAGGAAATGTGGCAACTTAAATCCCACAGGATCTAGCTAAATTCAGGTGATAGAAATACTACCTTATTTCATAGGCAATCTAAGGCAAGGATAATGAAAAATAATGCCAAGGATATCACTCTTAAATATGGATCAATTTTTTTTGTAACTAATAGATTTGAAAATAGAAGATAGAATACAAACCCTCAACTTCAAAAATAAACCAAATAACTCACACCATCAACAACAAATGAATGAATAGATGAATGCATAGAAAACCCTTGTGCTAGGGTAACAACATTAATTATTCCTTAAGGAAGGAACACACTCATACAAAAGATTACAAAAGGGCCTACATCTTTATAGACATTCTTAGAGGATTTCA
>ML793875.1:93260-107096 GCA_009831015.1 Picea engelmannii | reverse complement strand
GAATGGATATGTCTTCCTCCATATTTTATATTGAGTATTATTAAATGGATATGTCTTCCTCCATATTTTACTAATTGTGAATACATTCAAACCTTGGGTATACAAGTACCCCAACCCTTTATTTTGTCAATGTTTCATGGAAACCTATTGTTGGTTAGATATTTATTTTACTTCTTGGGTTGACCCAGGTTCATATCTCAATAGGTTTCCAACAAAACCCTCTACAACTAGTGGCCCTCCTGGTAAAACAGAACACAACACCATGCACAGAGTGCACCACACAGTCTCACCCAAGATATCTTTATGGGTGAATTCAATACTTAGGTGTTTGCAGTCTAGGAATGGGTGGGGATCTATGGGGTGGTTCTTCCTTCTTCATGAATTCATCTTACTAATGATTTAAGTAATTCTAAGATTCATTCATCTTTTATATTATGCATGCATGTTAATACATCTAGCTTAACCATTCATTCATAAAATAATCATTGATAGAAAGTAAACATTCAATAAACATCACATAGAATACAATTTTTACCATGGTTCACCCCCTTTTGGGCTACGTCCACAAAGATTTGGATTCTCTGCTCTTTTATTTAGTCTGCTGCAAAATATGGCGTTGCTCACATTACATATTCAATCATACAATCATGATGAGGTTAAGGAGCCTCTGTGAGGTGAACTAGATCACACTAGGCTCCTCAACCTATGATCTAACCCTCAAAATATAGCTTACTTGACTCTTATACAACCTTATTACAATAATAATCGTCATCAAATCATCAATACTAACAGAACTCAACCGAGCCCTTTTCGAACCCTTAACCTAGACCTCCTAGGTCTTTATTTATACTACTCTATTGACTTATAGTCGTTACAACCTTTATCAAAAACCATAACCCTATCATGGTTACGCTTTGTTGCCTTCTCTCCATGTTGCTTCTCCTCTTGCATGTTGATTTTCCTCTTGCATGATGCTTTCCCTCTTGCATGTTGTTTTTCCTCTTGCAAGTTGCTTTTCCTCACATCTATTCTTCTCCAAAAATAGGCTTGCACCCAAAATAGCCTTTCTTCTCAAAACATGCCTTTCTTATCTTCCATTTATAGATATTATTTCTCTTTTGCATACTATTTTATATTTGGAATACTAAAAGTGTTATCAAAGAACCTTCCTTGGTAGAAAATTGTGGGTTAATTTGTTTTTTTTAGGGTAGAGACATATTTCGACGCCTTAAATCTAAAGAGATCTGTCATTATGTGCATAAACCCATATTCATGGATTCATACACAAAGGAAATACAAATGGTACCTAAGAGCACATATGTTGTCCACCCTTGTAACCCGTCTTGGTACCCCTTTGAGTGGTAGCGCATCAGATAACACCTGTATACGGATCGACCTAGATCTCCTGAAGCCCTCCATAGATAAATCGATCAGCTGCCTGACTGCTATAGTGTCACTGAGAACAACACTCAGGAAGATACTCTTTCGTACCTAGGTAGTCGGTTAGTATGACTAAGGGCACAGTCTAGCCTTCTTAGTTGGTGCCCTGAGATATTGAGTCAAGTACTACTGTTGGACCCCGCACGTATATCAGAGAGCTATAACACAGTGAAAACCCCTTTCTATAGAACCCTTGAATACCCTAACCCTTGCGATGGAAACCAAAAAAAAGAATAGACAAGATCTATTAACGCCCAACTATGTATCTTGCATTCAGGTGGAGAAATTAAGACACAATTCTTCTTGTTAAGAATTTCATCATTTAGTCACTGCAGTATTCTTCAGATCGGAGTATAACTCCATAGAAGTTAAAAAAAGTATAGTGGTCCCTTCCACACACTTTTTTGGGACCTATTCCATTGGATTCCCCTTTTCTCCTTGATCAGATTCATACCCTTCATTTTTAATCCTTTTTGTTTCAGTGGAGTCGACCCCTTCCTAGTTTCCCTATTTTACTACCTATTCCATTTTATTTCCCTTATCACATTGATCGTCATGGTACTTATCACTTATAAGTACTTTTTGTGGTCCCACCCACCCATTTTTTCTTACCCACACTTCCCCTCTCCAAATGGCCACCACTCGCAACCAAGAACTCCAAGCTTCCATCAATCAATCCCATGCCTCCATTGAACATATGACATATGAGATTAGCTCTACCAATTCCTGTATTGAAAAAGTAGAGAACAAATTTGACACGATGGAAGCCAATTTCACAACCCAATTTATCTCCCTCCTGTCTATTGTCAATCAATTGTTGAACCGTCCTACGGGTCCTTCCTCATCAGACCAACCCGATGCTATTGATTCCTCTCAATATCTGCAATTTCAATCCAATTCATTTCATCATGAACCCCATCTTCCCTGTGTCAAGGTCAATAAATATGATGGCTCTGATCCTACGGGTTGGGTCACTCAAATGGAGCATTATTTTTCTCTACATGGTATTACTAATGAGTTGGCCAAACTTAGCTATGTTGTCCTCTATCTAGATCTTGAACGCTGGAAATGGTGGAAATGGCGTAAAAAATCATGTCAGGGGTATATTGCATGGACCCAATTTGTTTCAGATCTCTCTGCCTTCTTTGATACCGATACCCACTATCTTGGTCATTTGACCAAGTTGAAACAACAAGGCACAATGGAAGAAGTTATCACTGCTTTTGAGCATTTGGCCTTTCGAACAAAGGGCATGTCCAATGCGTTATTTCCTGAATGATTTATCGGTGGCCTCAAGGATGAAATTCGATCCTAGATTCTCATGGCCCACCCTCATACTTGGATGGACACTACTACACATGCTAAAGAGGCCCAACAAGTTGGTTTTTCCTAGACAAAAAAATCCTCTTTTGTTCCTCGCCCTCGACCCACTAATCCTAACCCCCTTGACACTCCCCTCAAGGTCCAGAAACTAACTAGGAATGAAATGGTTCAACACCAACTAAAGGGTATTTTCTATAATTGTGATGAAAAATATTTTCCGGGGCACAAGTGTAAGGAAAAAAAACTTTTTATGGCCATTTATGAAGATGTTCTTGAAGATTATGTGACAGTTCCCCTTGTTGAAGAGCCCTCCCTTTTCGATGTTACCCCGAAGCCTATTGACCCACCTGAAGTTAACCCACTTATTTCCTTGCATTCCCTCACTATCTTATCTACCGCACAAACACTCAAGTGCATTGGCTATATTAAGAATAGGAAGGTCATCATCCTTGTTGATAGTGGTAGCACCCAAAATTTTATTCATCGTCACATTGCCTAGGAAACCAATTGTTATATTTGTGTTGTCAATAATTTTCAAATTATGATAGCCAATGGTGGGTCCACGAAATGTGGTGGATTTTGTGAAAATGTACGTCTTCAAATTGTAAATTACCACTTGAAATATCATATTCTTTCCATTGACATGGGCGGTTGTGACATTGTGCTAGGTGTTGAATGGTTACGCACTTTGGGTCCCATTCCTATGGATTTTAAGGAATTAACCATGCAATTCCAATAGAATGTACAAAGGTATCAATTCCAAGGTCTCACAGTTGGTTCTCCTAAGATCATTAGTTCCCATTGCATGGAAAATATCCTTAATAAAGGCCACTCCGGTATTATTTCTCAACTCCATTCTATTCAAGTCATTGAGACACCGTGGGTGCATCCTGACCTCCAAGCTATCCTTTCCACAAATCAAGTTATTTTTTCCACCCCTCAGGGACTTCCTCCTTCTCGTTGTGTTCATGATCATTCCATTCCCCTTGTTCCTGGTAGTCTTCCTCCCAACGTTCTCCCTTATCGCCATCCCTTTTCCCAAAATAATGAAATAGATAAAATAGTGCAGTAATTGCTCCAAGCGCGTGTTATTCGCCCAGTACCAGCCCTTATTATTCTCATGTGGTCATGGTACTTAAGAAAGAAGGTACTTGGCACTTGTGTCATGAATTTCATTTCCTCAAGGACAATTTTCCCATTCTTGTCATTGATGATCTCTTGGATGAGTTGACTGGTGTTCATTACTTCACTAAACTTGATCTATGTTCTGGCTACCACCAAATACATATGAAAGAAGCTGGCATACCCGACGCTGCCTTTCGAGCTCATGAGAGTCACTATACGTTTTTGGTCATGCCCTTTGGCCTGTGTAATGCCCCCTCCACCTTCCAAAGCCTCATGAATCATGTCTTCCATCCTTTTCTTTGTCATTTTTTCTTAGTTTTCTTTGATTATCTTCTCATCTATAGTAAAACTTGGCAATCCCATCTTTCACATGTGGATCAAATTCTCCACCTGCACTCTCAGCACCAACGTTTCCTCAAATTATCTAAATGTACCTTTGGTGCCTTAGAAGTAGAGTACTTGGGCCATATTGTTGTCAAGGATGGTGTCAAGGTGGATCCTAAAACTATTGAATTAATGCAGGAATGGCCTCGCCCCAAGACTATCAAAAGCTTGTGTGGTTTTTTGGGTTTAACAGGCTATCATCGCAAGTTTGTTCTAAATTATGGGAAGATTGTGGACCCTCTCACTGCTCTCCTTAAAAATAATTCATTCACTTGGACTCTCGCAGCAGATTAGGTTTTTCAAGCTTTGAAGGCGACCATGTGTACTACTCCAGTATTGGCCCTTCCCGATTTCACAAATACCTTTTTGCTACAATGTGATGCCTCAAGCAGAGGAATTGGAGCCATCCTTATGCAAGAAGGAAGACCTTTGGCCTTTACTAACAAACAATTGTCAGAATGCAATTTGGGCCAATCAATATATGAAAAGGAAATGTTGGATATTCTTCATGTAGTGGATTTCTGGCACCCTTATATCTTGGGGCACTGCATCCAAATTAAGACACATACTTAAATCCTCAAGTATTTTCTAGAGAAATGGCCTTCCTCCCCAGAGAAAAAAAATGGGTAACTAAGATCTTTGGCTATGACTATGAGATCATTTAAAAGAAAGGCAAGGAAAATGTGGTTGTTAATGCTCTTTCTCGAAAATATGAAGATGAAGGGTCCCTTTTCTCCCTCTCCTTCATTGTACTAGCTTGGCTCCAAGATGTGCACCAAGAATGGCTACATGATCCTAAAATATCGCATCTAATCCCAAAATTTGAAGCCAACTCTCTAGTTTCCCCAAGGTACTCTTGGCACAATGATGAGCTTTCCTACAAAGTTCGTTTGTATTTAAGTAAATAGTCACAACTTAAATCCACGGTTCTTTATGAGCTCTTCATACTACTCCCAAAGCTGGGAATTTAGGTTTTAACAAAACCTATGACTGGGTCAAATGTTCTTTTTTTGGGACGGTATGAAAAAGGATGTTTGCATTTTTGTAGCAGAATGTGATGTTTGTCAACACAACAAAGGAGAAACCATCAAATCTCCTGGTACACTCCAACCGCTTTCGATTCCACCCTCTATTTGGAGGGATATATATATGGATTTTATTGTGGGATTACCTAAATCAAGAAATAAGTCAGTCATCATGGTGGTCATGGATCGTCTTTCCAAGTATGCGCATTTATGTTCTCTTCAACACCCATTTACTGCATCCACTGTGGCTCAAATTTCCATGGATCATATATTCAAGATTCATGGCATGCCTCATTCTATTGTTTATGATTGTGATCCCACTTTCACCAACAATTTTTGACAAGAATTGTTCCAACTACAGGGCACCCAATTGTATCTCAACACCACCTATCATCCCTAGACTGATTGTCAAGCTGAAGTCATCAACAACTGTTTGGAGACTTATTTGAGGTGTTTTTCCTCTAGAAGGAAAAATAAATAGGCTCAATGGTTAACATTAGTTGAATGGTGGTACAACACTTCTTACCATACAACTACTTGCATGACTCCTTTTGAAGTAGTATATGGCCAAAATTCACCTTGTTCTCTCCTTCATTCCAGGTTTATTGAAGGTCCAGGTGGTTGACCAAACATTTACAGTTTGTGAGGCTATTGTTCATACACTCAAAGAGAATTCAGACATGGCTCAGAATTTCATGAAGAAACAAGTCAATCAAGGTCACTCATAATGCCACTTTGCTGAAGGAGACCATGTATTTCTTCGACTGCAACCTTATAAGAAAACTTCATTCAAGGCCGAACATTTTCAGAAACTAGCACCCAAATTTTATGGTCCTCATAAATTTCTCAATTGTGTTGAATAGGTGTCCTATCAGTTATATTTTCCTAGTAATTCTAAGCTCCATCATGTTTCTCATGTCTCTTGATTAAAGAAGGTGATTGGAACTATGTGCCAAACTCAAACCAACCTTCCTTATTTGGATGAAGAAGGATCCATCTAGTTGCAGCCACAAGCAGTTTTGGACCAGCGAGAGTTTCGTATTCAATAACGTACCATCAAGAAAGTGTTAGTCTATTGGAAATATACAACTGCAACAGATGCCACCTGGGAGCCTGCTAGCATTCTGCAGCAATTCCCTCATCTCAAGCCTTGAGGACAAGGCTAATTTTAAAGGGGGTGGCATGTTAGGGACCTAACCTACCTAACCCCTCAAGTGGGTAGAATAATATATTTCCATGTAATAAAGGTCAATATTAATAAGGCCTAGAAATAAGGAGGAATAAGTCAATTGTAAGAAGACCTAATAAAAGCTTCCGCTTCTAGAAGGATCTTCCTCTAGATTGTTCTTTTGGATAGATAGATTTAGTATAAATAGGGATAGAGGGTATGAGAATTTTTGTCTTGGATATTATTGTAATAGAGATCTGATTTGCTGGAGGTTTCCCCCTCGAAGAAGCAAGTGAACATTTCTCTCGGTAATCAAATTGCTCTTTTTGGTGTTATTTTGGTATTATTATAGTGTTATTATGGTATTATTCTGGTATTATTGTGGTATTGTTCTGGTTATATCATTTTTTATCTTTCATTTCTAGATAATTATTTATTTTCTACATCTATTTTGTATCTAGAATACTACAAGGACCCAAGGCGCAATTTCCATTGCAAATATGAGAAGCCTCTAGAGGAGTTGATATTGGGATCTACTATCTCTCCTATGTAACAAATCAGTTCCCACTTGCATTCACCTATCAATAACCTAGGAAAGGAAACTAAGGATGCTACTTACGATCATGGTTCAATCTTCTATTTTTGGAAAGGATGAGACTTCATGATATGATTAAAAATATAGAGAAGAGGAATCCCTACAAGTAACATTTCGATTCAACTAGGATCCCTTGTTATGTGTCCATCCACCACCCAAGTGTGAGGAGACTCTTGAAAAGGATTGACCTATTGCTTGACACTATATATTAAAGGTACTTTCCCAACAATTAATTTTCACTACTAATGGATTTTCAACTCTGTCTAGGAAATCCTAACTTTTTTTTAATGGCCTTAGAGAGTTTACTCTCCAAACTACACCAAGTCCCTAAGAAAATCAATGCCACATTCTTATTCATAAGATATCTCTTCCTTTCAACCCATTGAAAAGTTTGACAAAATGTCCAAGTTTTATCAATGAACGAAACATGATTTTTCAATAAAACATGTATGAAGTTTTATTTCAAGAAGAGTCGATCTTCTTTCATGAAATTCTAGCTTTCTCAAATCCAACCCCCAATCCATCCTTCACCCTTTTAGAAAACCTAGGTATAAAATATATGCCTGAAGACCCTGAAATATGAGATCCAAATTTGGTATCTTCCTCAATCATAGAGGACACCATGGATCAACTAGAATAAATAAACAATATCCCAGGAAAACAATAGTTGTCTACAAGTATTCTCATTAGGAAGAAAGTGCATCAACAAATGGATGAAAAGGACAAAGAGGAAGAGAAAATGGAAGAAAGGAATCCAAGGAAAGTTGGAAGAAAGAAAACAAAATGAAATAGGGAATAAATAACAAATAAAAAAGAATGTCAGGGATCCAAACTTCAATAGAGAAAGTTCTTCTCATTACAAGATCGAGGACAAAAAATAAATTATGGAGCAAGCACACTACCTCCAGGTGTTAGCCACAAACCTCAATCCAAATAAAAAATATAGTCTCTTGGAACTACAAAGAATTGGGTAGTAGGATCAAAGAAGAAGCATTGAGAGACCTAATTAGATTTTAAAAACCTACCGTACTCCTCCTCCAAGTGATTAATTTGGAGGCATAAAAAATGTTTAAAATATATATGTGGAAATGAAATAAATGTGAAGGAACAATGACAAGTTCAAGAGGATATTCTAGGGGTTTGTACCTTATGGAACTTCTCTTCTCTTCATCTATATCTCACGCATTATACCCAACACTGTATTCTCACAAGTTTTATTCACCAACGCTTATGAAAAATATTTAATATATTTAAAATATATATGCCAACAACTGACAAAGAAAAAGAAAGTTGTTGGAGAACTCTTCTTGCCTTAAAAGACTAAGAGGAATGTAACAATAATTTCATTGTAGGGGACTTCATTGTTATTTTTAATAACAAATAGAGAAGGGGAGGGAGTATCATCAAGGACCGTTTCTGAGAGAAAATGGAGGATATAATAACTAAGGAGGAGCCATTTGATGTCAAACCAAGAAAAGGAAAGTATATATGGTCAAATAGATGCCTTGTACTAGGCCACATAGAAGAAATGATTAGCCTCTTCTTAGTACATAGAAATCTTCTTCTTCATGATTGTATTATCTCATCAAAAACCATTCCCTTGTCAACTTCTAATCACAATCCCATTTCTTTTCACATGCAAGATGCTCCAGAATTTAGTCCTTTACCTTTTTGCTCCAATCCATTATGGCTTCAAAATCCCATTGTCTTATGTGAAATTTCTAAGGCTTGGCAAGTCAAGGTTGTAGGATCTCCAAGTTTCTTATGGGAATACAAATTGAAGGAAATTAATCCCACACTCAAAGACTAGGAAAATATTTCTTTATCCTCTCCAACAATTAAAAAAGAACAAATTAAATATCAGTTAGAAACCGTTTGAGAATGAAGACATATATGGATAAATGAAAAAAAAAAAAGAATCATGGCTTCCACTAAACTTCACAAGGTGCTCAGAGAGGAGGAGGAAATGTGGCACCTTAAATCCCACATGCTCTAGCTATAGTCAAGTGATAGAAATACTACCTTATTTCATAGGCAAGCTAAGGCAAGGATAATGAAAAATAATGTCAAGGAGATCACTCTTAAATATGGATCAAAATGTTTTGTAACTAATAAATTTGAAAATAGAAGATAGAAGAGAAACCCTCAACTTCAAAAATAAACCAAATAATTCACACCATAAATAACAAATGAATGAATAGATGAATGTATAGAAAACCCTTGTGGTAGGGTAACACCATTAATTATTCCTTAAGGAAGGAACACACTTATACAAAAGATTACAAAAGGGCCTACATCTTTATAGACATTCTTAGAGGTTTTGAGAAACTGGGCACAAAGGATATTGATGATGACTCAATGTCCACATAATCAAGCTTCTATGATATGGTTTCTTCTACATATTCATATTCTACATAAATATAATCTGAACCATCACTTACTCAAAAATGAACCACAATAGTGTTTGATAGTTACAAGCTCTGTAATTGGCCAAACATTTTTAGTTTCAAAACCTTAGCAGAAATGGGAAAGCCACAATCAAGGTAATCTTTTATTTTTATGTGAAAACCTGGCTTGGCCTATTCAAAAGAATCCACGAAAATATTCTCGGATAGTTTTTATATGGCAGTTGCTATAAATATTGAATATTGTAATGAAACAGATTATTGGTTAGATCTAGAATATGATTTTGAAGAATGGTGTAGTCAAATATTCCAATTGTGTGAAGATCATTACTTTCATCTTGTCTTTGTTGAATGTGATCTTATTTATGACAAATATCCATGTAAAAAAAGATTTAAGAGAGACAAGCATGATCTCTTAGCTTCTCTTCCAAGTATTTATTCCTCTTCCTAATGAATCTCTTAGTGTGCATAATGATGCATCTTCTTATGAAGGGGACTTACAAGAGGATACAATAGTCAAAATTCATAAAGCACAAATTGCTAAGATGATCCTCTTCTTGTGGAAAATGTCAAGGACACACTAACTACTAAATATTCCTCTTTACTAGAAGAGCACCATGAAGATCAACAAAATGATAATGGAATTTACATTTCCAAGGATCCCATTCAAATTTTCTTAATGATTTCTAGTGTCATTCTCTACTACAACTTTGAGGACAAGGGGATAGAGAAGGGAGTAAGTGAAATGGTCCCAAATAGTGGGGTATTGTGTATGACTATCTTATTGGTGTGGGTACAAGATAATGCATTTGGATATCATTTCTAGTTTTATATACTTCTTCCTTATTCTTTGAGCTCCAACAGTTTTAGGAAAGAAGATCATGTTGTGTCCATAATACAACCAATGACAAAACACTTATGAATGAATGCATGTTGTTATTGTATTTGTTATTCATTGGGTTCCATAGGCTAGTAATAACCTAACATGTTAATAAAGGTTATATTTATAAAATTGGATCTATTTCTATGCAAGAATTGAATATGTGATTAGTAATAGAATTAAAGAAGATTAGGGTACAAAGTTTATTCAAAGGGGAGGGAACRTTTTGTATGTATACATAACATWTTTKTTTTTGTMAATGAGCTATTTCATTTGTAACRTAATTAATTCCTCATTACTAATTTAKTTGAMATTATTAGTGAATCATCACTTAGTTAGTGGGTAGGTGTTAGTTATTTKCATTAATGACTCACCACTATGTTAGTGGTGATGTGTTATTATGAGAGTGTATTAAAAGGGGYCTCCCCCGAAACTTGGAATCAATATATTCTATTATCAATAAAACATATTACTATATTGAGTATTATTGAATGGATATGTCTTCCTCCATATTTTACTAATTGCAAGAACTTTCAAAACTTGGGTGTGCAAGTACCCCAACCCTTTGTTTATCTCTCTTGTTTCTTTCACTTTGTTTMTTATATCACCCCCCATCCCCCCCCACTTGAAATCAATCTATTCTATTATCAATACAACATATTACTATATTGAGTATTATTGAATGGATATGTCTTCCTCCATATTTTATATTGAGTATTATTAAATGGATATGTCTTCCTCCATATTTTACTAATTGCAAATACATTCAAACCTTGGGTATACAAGTACCCCAACCCTTTATTTTGTCAATGTTTCATTGAAACCTACTTTTGGTTAGATATTTCTTTTACTTCTTGGGTTGACTCAGGTTCATATCTCAACAGGTTTCCAACAAAACCCTCTACAACTATCGACCCTTCTGGTAAACCAGAACGCAACACCATGTACAGAGTGCACCACGCAGTCTCACCCAAGATATCTTTATGGGTGACTGCAATACTTAGGTGTTTGCAGTCTAGGAATGGGTGGGGATCTATGAGGTGGTTCTTCCTTCTTCATGAATTCATCTTACTAATGATTTAAGTAATTCTAAGATTCATTCATATTTTTCCTTATGCATGCATGCTAATACATCTATCTTAACCATTCATTCATAATATAATCATTGAAAGAAAGTAAACATTCAAGAAGCATCACATAGAAAACAAGTTTTACCATGGTTCACCCCCTCTTGGGATACGTCCACAAAGATTTGGATTCTCTTCTCTTTTATTTAGTCTGCTGCAAAATATGGCATTGCGCGCATTACATCTTCAATCATACAATCATGATGAGGTTAAGGAGCCTCTGTGAGGTGAACTAGATCACACTAGGCTCCTCACCCTGTGATATAACCCTCAAAATATATCTTACTTGACTCTTCTACAACCTTATTACAATAATAATCTTCATCAAATCATCAATACTAACTGAACTCAACTGAACCCTTTTCGAACCCTTAACCTAGACCTCCTAGGTCTTTATTTATACTACTCTATTGGCTTATATCCATTACAACTTTTGTCAAAAACCCTAACCCTATCATGGTTACGCTTGCCTGCCTTCTCTCCATGTTTCTTCTCCTCTTTCATGTTTCTTTTCCTCTTGCATGATGATTTCCCTCTTGCATGTTGTTTCTCCTCTTGCACGTTGCTTTTCCTCTCATCTATTCTTCTCCAAAAGTAGGCCTACGCCCAAAATAACTTTTCCTCTCAAAATAGGCTTGCGCCCAACAGGCCCCGAAAACTGACATGTGGCTCATCCCGAGCCACTCAGTTGGTGTGTTCTCCCTAAACAACCTCTGCCAAGCTATGAAATGTTCCTTCTAATTCTTCCCCTGTTTTCTCTAGCTTGCGCAGCTTTCCCGGTGAGCTATTTTATCCTTTGCATTGTAATATGTTCCTTGAGAGAATCTGCGCTCTAAGCATGATCCTGAGCCATTATTTTATTTTCCTTCTCTAGTTTCACAATTATTTGCGCTACTTTCTCTTGGAGAGGTTCTAAATGGGCTTGCCTGGCCTGCTTGTTATTCTGAGCAGTCTTCAATTATGTCTACAAGGTCTTCATCTCCTGCATGCTCTTCACTTACCTTGTAATGTTCATGGACTTTTTTTGTTGCTCAACTCCTGTATTATAGTGTTGATTTCCTCCTCTTGTCGGTCTAGTTGTTGGACCCTACCATCTTCCTCCAACATCGTCCATAGCTGCACGGTCCTGTCAAAACGTTGTGTGACCTTTTCAGCTTATTTCTTCGTCATTTCCACTTGCAGGGATACTTGTTGTTCCCTTTCAGACGTAACTTCAGGAGGCGTAGTTGGGGTTAATTTTTTTTTAAATTCCTCAATCTCCTTCTTGTAGTCCTCAAGTGTCTGTGCGATGATTTGGATATGTTATTCTGCATTACTCACGGCTACCTGCGCACTATCTGGAATTCTTGTGAAGAATTCCTTCAGCTTCTCTTCTAAGTTTTATGTGCACTGCTTCTCCTCTTGTGTCTCCATATTTACCTGCCTAACCACCAGTTCTAGTGCATCCTTGTCATTTCTGGTTGATTGCAAATTCATCGTGTCTTTTCTCGCTTGCGATTGCACTTCCTACGCAACATTGACTTGCAGTTTGTATAGTTCCTTTGTTGGTATTTTAGCCAATACCAACTGTACCTGATCTAGGTCTTTGAGTGGGGTTTGGGATATGGCCTCATCAACCTGCAACATATATGTTGTGATTTGGAAGCTTGGAATTGCTTGCACTATGGTTTGTATGGTGTCTTCTTCGTTCTGCACATTCTTTCCCTCTGCTTCTGTCACTCAGGGGATCGGTTATGTTCCCCTTTCATGACTTTGGGTTGCATGTATCTATTCTAGTACCTACTTAATATCCACCAACGCATTCCTTATCCTTCCTCTTTGATTCTCAACCTCTTCAAACTCCTCTGTTGCATGATCTTGTACTCTTTCTGCAACAAGATTGACATCATCCTCAATGATTGTATATTCTGGGATTTGTTTATGGGCCTTGGCCTTCTTGCGCGCCCCCCTATATGTATAATTGCCCATTTTGGTGGCCATATTTCTTGCAGGGTAGTTTTCGAAGGGGTTTCTTGCGTCATTTTGTCCCCCCTTCCTTGTTCTTCCTACATCATTACATTGTCCTTTTTTCCTGTCTGCACATCCTTCTTTGGAGTGTTTCCCTTTTTTTTGTGTTGGATTTTGACCTATCTTCGCCTGTTATGTTGGATTTATTTGTCTCTATGCTGCCTCCTGCAGGTGTCTTAGACGACCCTGCTTCCACTTATTTTCCTTTGGGCATGTTGTTAGAAAAACAGGACCGCAGAGCAATAAAATAAAACAAATGCATAAACAAAACACAAAAGACACACAATACAAGAGAGACACAGATTTACGTGGTTCACCCAGTGTGGGCTACGTCCACCAGAGAAATTGCCAGGTCCT
>ML793875.1:69990-88766 GCA_009831015.1 Picea engelmannii | reverse complement strand
TGGTAGGAATAGATCCTTCTGATATAAATAGTATTCCATCTGCATCTTCCATAACTGGTAGTTTTGGCCATTAAATTTCTCGACCCTAAACTTTCCATCTTCCGACATTGCTCCCACTCGAACCAGGAACCCTCTTTTCCTACAAGTTACCTTACGCTCTGATACCCGTTGTTAGAAAAACAGGACCACGGAGCAATAAAATAAAACAAATGCAGAAACAAAACACAAAATACATACAATACAAGAGAGACACAGATTTACGTGGTTCACCCAGTGTGGGATACGTCCACCAGAGAAATTGCCAGGTCCTTCCTTTATTATTATCTAGCAAATGAAGGGTACAACCTACAACAAAACCCATTGTAACTTCCTCTTCTTTCTCTCACAGTATCCTCTCTCAGAATACAATATTCACCATCATTCATAGCTGCAATACATTTCCCTCATAAAAGAGGGTTGCCTTCTAGGGCAAAAAACCCTAACATAATCTCTACTGTTAGATCTGCGACCTTATAATGAACGGTCTAGATTTACAATGAAATTACAATATACTTTTACAAGGCAATTTTTTCTTCGGGGGCTTCGCCCCAAAACCCCCATCGGGGGACGCTGCCCCCGAACCCCCACTGGGGGGATAGCCGCACTGGACCCCGCAGAGGGGGTACCCCCCCTCTGCACTCCCCCGCGTGGAAGAGTGTACATACTTCTGGGGTGTAATTACTTCATGGGGTATAAACACAGCTGAAAGCAAGGACCTCTGAATCAGGAAGATAATCAGGATCCACAACCAACACATGTCCTTGGTGATGACTGGGATATTCTAGTCATCCTGTCAGTCTCTCATTGCCATTTCAACTTCCTCTGCATTGATGCAAAATCAAAGTTGTAGCCATTATTTCTCTAAATCCTTGCATGCTTGGATCCACATGTTGTATCACATAGCTCTAAAGTTGGCTATCCCTTGATATTTGGTGACAATTTCTAGATTTATCCTCCAAGTGTTGGCTATGTTGTCTTGTATATCATTGAGATATAAAGAAAAGGTGTTGGCATTTCCACTTCTTTGCTTGGAATCTGAATTTCTTCCCATCGATGTGCATCCTGTTGCACGACAACGTGCTACATTTTCGCAAAAGTATGATTAGGGAGGCTCCTTCCATACGATTAAGGTTATCAGGATCATGAGCCAGGAGTAGTGGAAATTTGTTCCCAAATCTTGCACATCCTTTCAGTTGTCTAGGAACAAGTTCAGTAAATATGGGGCCCAACTAAGCATAGTTTCATTTGCGCATTGTGATACTATTGTGACAACCCCTGCTAAGACCTCCTCCTTGCGGAATTTTCATAGTAGCTTACATGCCATTAATTTTTTCGTCATTTTGGTGGTTACATCACTGATCCATTTTATGATTATTCTGCATGAACCTATTTCTGTCCCGTACATATTCTTCATCTCTTATGCAATATCCTTCTCTTTTTTTTTATCATCCAGGTATCGCACAAGACTCTCGTCATTTGATGGAATTCTTTTGATGAATGCGATGATATCTACGTCGATTGAGATAGGTTCTTCTAACCATAAAAATCCTCCATGGAGGACCACCATCAATTTTTTGACGTAGTTGGTCACCTCTTTACCCCTTTTGAAGTGGGGAATATCTAACAAATTCAATATCCATGTGTTTTCCAGGCCTGTCTCCCATTGCTTTGGCTGCAATATTGGATCTAAAAATGGCCCTGTGCCTAGGCTCTCCATGTACACCTGTTGCATAGATTTTGGGAATTTGTTGGTGTCAGAAACATCATGGTATTCTTATATTAACCTTTCCATGCAACCCAGTAGAGTTGGTGTTGCCTGCACCCCCTCTAGAATGCATGGTAAAACTATCGAGGCATTGGGATACATGTGTGGGGACCACACGATGGGTTGTTTTCCATTTCTCTTACCGGAGCACTAGAGGTCCCAACCTCAAGTTATTTGTCTTTCCCGCCTGAATTTGGTTTCCTGTGACATCTTCAATCTGTACTTCTTCCTGATACACGAACCCCACTATGGATTGTGGTTTCATCCCATCAGACTCTTTCCTTTCATTGTTGCAACCATTTTTGTTTTGGTCTACTTCGACCCTGGAAGGTTATTGTGGGTTTCCCGTGGCTAATGGTTCGTGAGAGTCGATATCCATCCCAGTCATCGTCGGGGCCTATTATTTTCCTCTACCAATGTGGCGCTCATTGATTCAACCTGCGGCGAGGGAATTGCGTCGACATCGATGATGCCTTCTCTCTGTGTAAATTCTTGTTTCACCTCCGCGGTTTCCTGCGGTGACGTGAGACTACTGTGTTTTTCGTGTTGTTTGTCTTGGTGCGATGACCTTTGGAGGTTCCATCGTGGGTAATTATCTGATTGAAATCCGGCTGTTATGATCTTTGAATTCATTTGTTCATCTCTCGTATTTGTGCTCCTTAGCTTCCCAGGTTTGCAAATGCACAATAAGTCTTGTTTGGCTCGCTTTTCCACTTTATATATGGAGGCATAATTTCCCTAAATATTATTGGAGAATATTATTTGGTTGTTATAAACACATTGAATCTTGTCAAGTACGATTCATTTAGTTTCCTAAATGCCAATTTCGTGTCATTTTACACTAACGGTCGATTTTTTATTTTCCAACTGTTGGCTCGTTCTCTTGTGCACTGCACTTTTTTGGTGTGTTGTGCATTTTTGTTGTGACTTTCCCTTAGTGCACAATGTTTTCTTCCTATCAACCATATGCTACATACAATCACTTTTTCTTTTTGTCACGTTGATTCCACTATCTGTTGTGCATGATATTTCCCAGTATTTTGTATTTTCTTTCTTTTCTAGTTTTTTTTTATTCCTTTTTCATCTTTTTCTACTTTTGTCTTTATTTTTATGAGATTTATTTCCAAATTTCTACTATGGTACACTATATACGTGCCTTTCTCATTGCATTGTAACTTTTAAGGGTTAGTAGGTCCATTGTCCATGTACAGTTTTAGTAGACTACCGTTGATCATTCCTTTCAGTTATGTTCCTCCCAAATATTTTAGCTATATAGATTCCCCATCTGTGATAGTTTTTACTTCATATGGCCCTACCAAATTCATTCTTAACTTACCAAGATTTTGAAAAAAATTACCATCATAGAGAAAAACTAGGTCTCCCTCCTTAAAACTCTTCCTTTTAATATGTTTGTCATGCCAAGCTTTGTCTCTTTCTTTCTGTACTTCCTAGTGAAATCATACCAAAATCATGTCCTCTTCCATTTCCATCTATTGGATTAACCTTTCCTGTATGATGCATATTTATGTCATGTTGGTAATTGTTTCTATGCACAGAATGGGTACTAGAAATTCTAATGGAACCACTGCTTCCTGCCCATACACCAATATGAATGGTGTATGTCCTGTCAAATTCTTACAACTGGTCCTATATTCCCACAATACTGCTGGTATTTTCAAGTCCCAATCATCTCCGTTGACATTGTATATCTTAGTCAAATAATTTTCCAAGATCTTATTGAAAGCTTCTATTGTTCCATTTTCATGAGGATGGTATGTTGTACTCTTCTGGTGATAGACCTCAAACTCCTCAGTCATAGACCTGATGGTATTATTGATAAAATGAGTGCCTTGGTTACTCATCAAAATCCTTGGATATCCAAATCTGGTGATCACTTTCTCAAACAAGAAGTGTGTTGTTGTCTCTATGCTACAGTCTTTGACTGGTGTTGCTTCTTCCCATCTTGTTAAGTATTCAGTCACAGTAATGATATATCTAGCTCCTGACCTTTTTGTTGGTGGATTTATTGGTCCAACAAAGTCTATTTCTCATTTTTCAAATACTTGCAGAGTCACTTGTGGTCTTATAGGCATCTCATCCCTTCTGTTGGGTTTGCCAACCCTCTAACAAACATCATATTTCTAGAAATATCCCTTAGCATCTTTACGGATTTTTTTCCACCATAGTCTTGCATTCAATACCTTCTACGTGGTATATTTTCCTGCATAGTGTCCTCCAGTTATTCCTTCATGAGATTCTGTCAAAATTATGGGTATTTCATGTTCCAATACACACCTTCGCAAAAATCTATCTGCACCCATATTGTATAAATGTCCTACAATAAGTTGATAGTCTGTAGCTATGACTACCATATTTTTCTTTTGCGCAGTGATAAAATATTATGGTGCAATCCTTGTACTTAAGTATTCAATAATATCACCAAAGTATTGATCAGCTACCTGTACTGAAAATAGATGTGCATCAGGGAAGTTTTATTCCAAGGTAGTAGGTTCTTCTCCATTAGTTACCCTTGATAGGTGATCATGTCCTGCATTCACCTTCCCTAGTTTGACTATCAATTTGAAATCAAATTCTTGAAATAACAATAGCCATCTGCATATCCTCACCCCCCCCAACACTGGCTTGTTGACTATATATTTGAGGGAAGAATGGTATGTGAACATTTTAAAGTGTTTACCCAGTAAATAGTTCTTGAATTTATGAAGTTCATATACCATGGCTAGGCCTTCTCTTTCTGTGGTGTTGTAATTCTTCTCTAATTCTGACAATTTTTTTCTTGCAAAGGCTATATGATGGTCTAAGTCCCTTGCTCTTGGCTATGCCATAATTTATCCAAGTTTCATGGTTGATGCATCTACATGCACATGAAATGTCTTTTCCCAATCTGGGAATACTAAGATAGGTGTTTTGACCATATTTTATTTTAAGGTGTCCAATCCTTGTCGACAATCCTCATTCCACTGAAATTTGGTGTCCTTTAACAGTTTTTCCATTGGTGCAGTAATCTGCACATACCCCTTTATAAATTTCCTGTAATAGCCTATATATCCTAGTGTTTCTCTTAATTGGCGCACTGAATTTGGTGGTGGTAAATTTACAATGACTACAATATTAGCAGGGTCCACTAGTAAACCTTGTTTACACACTATATGTCCCAACAATATTCCAAAAGGTGTACCAAAGATGCATTTTTTGATGTTTAATGATATCTGACACTGCCTGCATCTTTCCAACATTAAACTTAACACTTCTACATGGTCCTTTAACAAACTATATACAGTCCAATCATCCATATATACTTCTAGAAACTGATGTATGAATTCCTAAAAATATTCTATGATTTCTCTTGAAAATATGGTTGGTGCATTCCTTAGCTCAAATGGCATGACTGTATATTGGTAGGATTCCCATTCTGTAGAAAAAGTAGTCTTATACATGTCTTATGGAGATATTTTTATCTGATGGTAACCTGAGAATCCATCTGTAAATGAATATGCTTCCTAGCCTCCCATATTCTCTGATACCTTGTCTATAAAAGAGGTAGGGAAAGGTCATGTAAGAAAGCATCATTAATTTTCCCCATATCTACACAAATCCTTATCCTCCCTTGTTTCTTTTCTTGGACTACCATATGACGTATCCATTCAGATTCCTCTACTGGTTCTATGATACTAACTTCCAAGATTCTATCAATTTTTGCTTTCACTTTCTACTTATACATTGGATTCAGTCTATAAGGTCTCTGCCTGACAGGTCTTGCCTTAGGTTTGAGAGGTATTTTCATTTCTCCTAGCTCCCCTGCTATTCCTTTCATATCTATAAAGGTCGTTGGGAACAGGTCACTGTATTCACGCAGTAACTCTGTTATTCTTTCTACTGTTTGTTCATCCTAATAGTCTCTAATACTTTCCATTTTAAAAAATTTCAGTTATCCCAATGTTGACTTTCTTAACTTTGATTGGTGAAAAAAATACTTCTGACTCTAGATATGGGCCTTCCACCTCTCTTTATCCTTCGATTTTTGTAATCTGAATGTTTCATCGGTAATCTTCATATGGTGCTTCCTATTCAACATGATAGCATGAAAGTGGTTCTTTGATTGTCTGTCTATTATGTTGTTGATATTCTATCATGATTTCAACTTTTGGTTCATTAATAAATATCATTCCCTGTATCAGCTTCAGTATTGAATCAATGTTGGGGTTCTCATGTTCAAATGAGAAGGTTGCTACAAAATTTTGTTGTAAGCTTGTCCATTATGTAGTGCCTTTGTGCATCTCCTGTTCTATATACCAGTCCCATGGAATTCCTTCCAAGGTATGGATAAAGTGATGGGGCCATTCCTCTGGTGGTTTCATCCTCCACTGTGTTCAACACTTCTCCAAGTGTTCCACTGGTGTTCCATGTCCATTATATATCTTCATTTTATTACTCCCCTTCTCTACACCAAATATAATGTGTAGTAGTCATTTATGCTAATACCAATCCTGAATTGTTTCTTTCTGCGCACCTCACCATCTTGCCGGTGCAACCTTGAGTGCAATATCTAGGGATAAGAGCCTATAATTTTCTAGTACTTCCTCTTCATATTTTTTCAGAAATTTCTCGAAGTCATTTACCCCATGAAATTTGGGAGGTTCTATTATCTCTATACCAACCCATCATATTGTGTGGTATATTCTTGTGCACCTTCTTGTGGAAGCTTCATGTAATTGTTGTTTCCAATTCTCCAAACCTGTATATGATTCGAAAGCACATGATTTAATTATTCTCTAGCTAAGTACCCCATATGTAGTTGGGTTGACATAATCCTCTTCACACGCGGTGGTTCTGTACAACTGGTTTATTTGTTCTAGATCCAAGCAAGTGGGCTCTAAAAACATTTCTCCTTCTGAAGGATCCAATGGTGCAATGACTCCATATTCTTGTAATTCAAAATTCATTTTCCTTATCTTCAGGTTGATTATGGCCTGGTTATAAAATGCCCAATCCAATCCAAGCAATGTTGGGTAAGTTTTTGTGCCATCTAATATCTCTATTACTTCAAAATATTCCATAGTGCACACTCCATCGAAATATATTGTCACACCTTTAAGCCTTCCAATTGGTAACACTCTATGTTGATTTGTTAATTTCAACTGGATAGGTGAATAGCCTAGTGTGGGTTCTCCCATACACTGTGCCATGTCTTCTTAGGTAAGACATTTACTTCAAAGCCTAAGTCTAGTATAATATCACCCATGTTGAATTCCACAATATTAACATTTAGTATGAATTCATTGTGTTTCCTTCTTCTTGTATGGATATGATTGATTGTTTTCTACTCTAATTTCCCTTCTACCTTTGTTTTACATCTTTCTATCATATTTTGTAAGATCTTAATAGATGATGGATCCTTCAATAAATTAACACAATATTACAGAAAAGTTTTTATGTTATTTACTTTCTCTAAAGGTTTTGCTTGACTGGTATGGTCCATTGAGGAGGGAATTTTGTACATTGGTGATTTTTGAGTTTGTTGCATCGCTAATGTAGATGCAACATTTTTCTTGGGAAACTCCTATCTAGACTCCTTGAATGTCTCATTTTCTTTCTGTGCATCAAACTATTGTTGTGGCTCAGTATTCTTCTTAACCCATTGGTGTTGTGTTGCATCTTGTTTTACTATGTTAGTTCCTATCTTAGCTCCTCCTCGAGTGACTATACTGATGTTTCTCCCATCCTCCCTGGCTTCTGCAGAAATCAAATGGACATTTTGCTTGTTCTGGTTCCTTTTTTCTTGGATATTTCCCAAGAGTGTTGGACAGTGTTATGTGTCATGGTTTGTTGCACGATAGTACATACATGTCATTGGTGGAAGTGGAAACTCCCTTGCATAATGTCCTGGTTGTTGGCAGTTGTGACATACTACTAGACCTATGCCTCATCCAAATCCTCCTCTTCCTCATCCTCCACCTCTATATCCACCTCGATCTCCTCATGGTGCGTTGTACTAAGGTACCTGGTTATATTGTGTGGGGTTATACTGCGATTGCACATTGTTGTATTGTGGCTATGCATTGTTATACTATTGTTTCACATTGTTGTATGGTGGTGGTACCTAGTTGAACTAAGGTGCATCGTGTCCTGTCATCATTTCTTCTTGCACCCTATAAGTATCTGAAGTTATTTCTCTCATCATATCCATCATCCTACATTATTTATCATCATGACCCATTGATTTGCAAAAATTATAGTATGAAATTTTGGGTATTGTCTTATACTTCTGCATCTTTGGGAAATGATATGGATCATGCCTGTAATGATCCCAAGCCAATTTTTTGTTTGAAACAACTAACTACTACTGATGTGTTTATTAATTATTTGATATGCAGGTAGATGTTGACATTTCAGCCTTAGGGTTTGTTCCAGTAATATAGTTCAATCAAGATCTACTCAATACATGCAAGATCACAACAATACTCAAGATATGGAAACACAAGCATAGATCTGACCTTTATTATGAAAAAGCATGAACCTGATACAATATAGAGAAGATCTGGAATGGTCCTCAGATGATTCCAATAGATAGATGATATGAGCTGCTACAAAATGCTCCTGACAATACAAAATAAGCCTCCAAAGGCTGGATACAACGTGAAGACCTAATGTGCCAATAAAAAGTGAATGCCCAACCCCCCTGGGCTGTTGGTACGTCCTGTTGGATGATAAGAGGCCAATATTTCGACCCAACTAAAGGATATGTCCAAACCATTCCAAACTCCACCAGAATGTAGATCAGGGCCAAGGAAACCCCTCCCGGAAGTCTGAAGCTCAAATACTCAATCCTCCTCCTCCAATGGTTGAATCCCTAATACAACCTACACCCTCCTGAAGCCCTGAATAACTCAATAATTAGTTATGTATGAAGAACACCTCTAAAGCCTCTGAAAATATTGGGAATGATAGATCGGGCTATGATAAACCCTTAGGAAAAGGGTCGAGTTAAGATCCTAGTTAGAACTCCCTAGATCTGAGAAATATTGAATCACAAGACATCCTCCTTGCCTCAAGGTCATCCCAATCTGTAGCTGAAGATCTGATGGTAATAATTCTTCAATAAAGCCTCCAAAATGTTGGTCAATGACCTGCAGACAAAACCCAAATGCTGAAATACCCCAAGGCTCTCCCAATTGGTTGGATCGAACTCTTCTTCAAGATATGGTGTGCCCCTGCTGGAAATCCCTGAACAATATAGCCCTGCTTCTCTCCTGAATCGATAGATGAATCTGTGATGAGTGTAGAATGGTGTGGGTGGAGTATTTCATCCCCGAAACCAAGCTTGGAACAAGGTGAGTGGGTATTTCACCACTGAGTTGTTCACAAGGGTTTGTAGCAGCAAAATCCTCAAACTATATGCTCAAGAGCATCCACAAGAAAATACCAAAATCCAGAATGCCTCATAGGTGTGCCCTAGCCTTTCCTTTATACTTTTCTTCTATTTCTCTATTGAGTTAGGTTAACCCTAGGGTTAACTCCTAACTTAACCTCCAACGCTTCTATTTCTTCATTGAGTTATCTTTTAACTCTTTTTCACCTTTTTATCAAGTCAACTTAAGAATATAACCTTAGTTTGGTTGACCCTTCCCCTCAGTGTGAGACTATGGCCTAGTGGGGACACCTAGACCACTAAGTCTTCCAAACCTCTTCATCAAGAGGTGGGGGAAATTATAGTCTCCCCTGATTGGAATTTCTTATCCTCAAGCAATTCCAAACCTGTATCCCGTACCATATGTTCATTCTCCCATGTGGCATCCTCAATGGGTAGATCTTTCCACCTGATCAAATACTCCTTGATGCTTCTCTTCCCAAGAATCTTCTCTTGAACCTCTAGTATCTCTTCCGGAATCAACACAAGTTGTCCTTCTTCGTCCATGGGAGGTAGTGTCTCAATGGGAATGATGTGTTGGCCGATGGCCTTCTTCAGGTAGGATACATGGAAGACGTTGTGTATTCGGCTGCCCTGTGGGAGATCCAACTAATAAGCTATGGCCCCTATGCTTCTGTTGATCCTATAGGGCCTAAAGAAGCATGGTTGTAGCTTTTTTGCTCCGCTTATTTTAATAGAATCTCGTCTGTAGGGTTGTAGTCTTAGATAGACTAAGTCACCAACCTCAAAAGTACACTCCACTCTGTGCTTGTCTGCTTGGACCTTTTGTTGGTTTTGTTCTCTCTATAGATGATCCTTCAACTCTCTGAGGATGTTTTGGCTCTGTTGTACCCAATCCTGTACCATTGGTGCCCTGCTGTCCCCAAAGGCAATCTCCACAAAGGAGATTGGATCATAGTTGTATAAGGCTCTGAATGGTTTCATGCCTATGGATACATGATGCGTAGTGTTGTATCAGTATTCTCCCAAGTGCAACCATCTGACCCACGCTTTATGTTACCCTGCTACATAATTCCTGAGGTAGCCTTCCACCCATTTGTTGACTATTTCGGTCTGACCATCCATCTGAGGGTGATAGTTGGTACTAGGGGTCAAGTTCGTGCCAACTAATCTGAACAATTCCTGCCAAAATGTACTCATGAACCTACTATACCTATCACTGACAATGGTCTTGGGTAGGCCGTGCAACCTCAAGACCTCTCTAAAAAATAGTTCGACCACCTTTGATGCGCTGAAGTCTGTGGCTATGGAGAAAAAGTGTGCAAAATTCATCAACTTGTCCACTACTACAAAATTGCAGTCCTTCCCCTGCGCTTTGGGCATGCCGGTGATGAAATCCATGGATATGGTTTCCCACTTGTGCTCCAGAATGGGTAAGGGTTGTAGTAGTCCTGCTGGGTGAGTGTGCTCATCCTTGTTCTCTTGGCATGTAGTGCACTCTTTGACATGCTTAATCACATCTTCCTTGAGGCCCTTCCATGAGAACCTCTCTCTCACTTGTCTTTACATCTTACTAATCCCTTGGTGCCCTGCCACTGGTGAGTTATGACGTGCATGTAATACCTTGGCCTTGAAAGCCGATCCCGGAACCAAGAAAATTCGGCCCTTATAATAGATGAGGTACTTCACGATCCTAAAGTTATCATCCTGTATCTGTCTGTCCAATAGCTGACAAGTGAGCTGATCCTTTGCATACTCCACCACCAAGTGGTCCTTCCAGTCAACTGACATACCTGTCATGGCGAAAATGGATGGCCTCCGAGATAATGCATCATCCACCGCATTGTTCTTCCCTTTGACAAATTCAATGTCAAAGTCATAGGCCTATATTTTTCTTACCCATTTTTGTTTCCTTTCATTCATGTCCTTCTGCTCCAATAGGTATTTAAGACTGTTATGATCTGATTTGACCACAAACCGTGCACCTACCAAATATTGCCGAAATTTGGCTAGTGCATGTGTGATAGCCAACATTTCTTTGTCATAAATGTTGTAAAGAAGATCAAGACCCTTGAGTTTCTAACTTTCATAGGAAAGAGGGTGCCTATTATGCATCAGTGTGACCCCTATGCCTCCCCCTAAGGCATCACACTCCAAGGTGAAAGGCAGGCCGAAATATGGAAGGGCTAGGACTGGGCATGTGCTCATCACCTTTTTCATTTTCTCCATCGTATCTTGACCTTCTTCACTCCATTTGAAGACCCCCTTTTTAGTCAAATTGGTCAAGGGTGCACACAGTTGAGAAAACCCCTTGACAATTTTCTTGTAGTACGTGCACATGCCAAGGAATCCCCTTAACTCTATGAGTATCTTAGGAGTAGGCCACTCCATAATGGATTTTATCTTCTCCTGATGTACTTGTACCCCATTTGCTCCAATGATGTGTCCCAAGTAGAGTACCTATGTCATCCCAAACTCACACTTGGATTCCTTAGCGTACAGTGACTGTTCCTCCATGATAGACAAGATTTGGTCCACATGTCAAAGGTGTTCCTCCCATGTCTTGTTGTAAATGAGCAAGTCATCAAAAAATACTAACAAGTGTTTCCTTAGCTGTTTGTTGAACACATGGTTCATGCAAGATTGAAACGTGGCTGGGGCATTGGTTAACCCGAAGGGTATCACCAAGAACTCATAATGGTCGTAATGACACCTAAAAGTTGTTTTTGAGATATCCTCCTCCCTCATCTTGATTTGATGGTAGCCAGAACGAAGGTCAATCTTTGTGAAGTAGAAATCTCCATGCAGTTCGTCTAGCAACTCATCAATCCTAGGTATAGGGTACCTATTTTTTATAGTCTTTTTAGTCAAGGCCTGGAAGTCAATGCACATCTGCATAGTCCCATCTTTCTTCTTGACCCAGACTACTAAAGCAACAAAAGGTCTAGAGCTTGGCCTGATGTGTCCCATGTATAGAAGCTCCTTGATGGCATTCTCTATCTCATCTTTATACTTCCTTGGATGCCTATATGGTGTGGTGATGACTGGTTTAGCCCCTGCCTCTAGTTCAATGATGTGCTCAAACCCCCTGTCTGGTGGCACACCTAGAGGAATCAGCCCAAACACCTTGTGGTGCATGTCAAGGATCTCTTTGATCTCTAGGGTATAGTGCACCTTACCCTTCTCATCCACACGTGTCAAAATCCTACATTCAGCTACATAAACAATTTCATGTCTCCTGAAGATGGCTTCCATCCACTTGGCTATAACTACCCTAGAAGAGTTACCTATCATGCCTCTGAGCACTTCCTTTCATCCACCCTCCTCTGTAAAATACATCTCCATGGTTTTTTAGTTGGTGGTGATAGGACGTAATGTGTTGAGCCACTGAACTCCTAGGATGATTTTAGTGTCCGAAAGGTCCATCACACAGACATCTTGTCTTAGCTCATGCCTTCCCAAGGTGAGCTTCATACCTGGAATGTACCTGTCACAAGGCATAGTGCTACCACTTTCCACCTCTACCTTGAACCCTTCAAATTCTAGTGTGGGTATATGTCTCCTCTTCAACAATGCTGAGTCAATGAAGATGTGAGAGGCTCCCCCATCAATCAATACTAATACTTTATGTCCCTGCAAGCCCCCCTCATCCTGAAGGGGTTGAATTTGGGCACCCCACTGATAGATGCCAAGGTGGATTTTCCCCCAGCCGTACTATCTTGTTCTGGGACCTCTTCTTCTATTTCCTCTGTGGTTTTGGCCTATATGTTCTGTATTTGACCATAATCTTCCTCCTCCTCATTATATAAAGTCACCTCTATGTATTGTACCTGGCCATGACCCATGCACTTGTGTAAGGGGTTCCATGGTTCTTTACATGTGAAGCCGAGTTTCTTCCTCCTCAGTTCCTTCCTAGTGTTGTCATATATTCTTCCATGGCCCCTGTCAAACCCCCTTGGGTCACGTCCTCCCAGGTTCACAGGAGGTCTTTGATCTCTTCCTCCAGTGTTAAGAGGTGGTCTAGGGATAAATTTTGGTTTGTCAGCTGGTCATAGGTCCCTCGTCCTCCAAATAGAATCTTGTAGATTAGTAGGCTTGGAATACTTCACCCAAAACTTCAAGGGTTCCATCAACCCTTCAGTAAACAACATCATAAGTTTGGTTGATGAGATGTCTTGCACCATGACTGCTAGCCTCTGAAATTATTCAATGTATACCTCTGGTGCCCCTATCTATCTGAGCTGTGTGAGCTCCCTGAAATGCAACTCCGGATCCCCCTGATCAAAATGGTCAATGAGCCTCTGAGTGAAATCTGTGTATGCCATGATCTGACTGTAGCCTAGTGTGGTCAATCCATGGTACCACCAATCATGATCTTTTCAATCCATCTCTCTCATGGGGTTAAGTTGTAGATAAGTATCTAGCTTTTGTACCCACGCCTATGCTATCATCTTCCTCGTACCATCAAAGTATGGGATCTCTATCTTCCCTGCCCTTCATTCAAACTCATAATTGCTTCTGTGGTTCAGCCTGGGTTTGTTTCTGAACTTCAGTTGGCGGTATTGATCCAAGGACATATGTCTCTAAATAACCAAGTATAGCTCATGGTACTCCCTGGTACACTGAGCCATCTACTCAACAAAATCATCCACCTGTTCCTTTTGTGCCTGTCCATATGTGAACATGGGTAAGTATGGTCTAGGGGTAGCCCTGCTACCCATTTTCCCATGTGGGGTGCCTCCTCCATGGCTCCCTTCGGACTGGTGATAGGGAATATGCTCAAAGTTATGTCTGGGATCCTTTTCTGGATTATACCTTTTTCCACCCTATGAACCACCAGTCTCTCTGTTTTCATATATCTCTGGACCTTTCCCCTTATGAGTCATCTGTAGAAATAGATCAACTATCCTAGTCTAGTTCTCATCCACCTTGCTCGAGTTATCATCTACCTTTTTCAAGGTCTCGGTAATTTTGGCTTGTCCTTTATGGGTTATTTCATAGTTCTCCTGTAGGTGGATGACCATTTTACTTTCTGTTTGGTTTATGGATTTATTGAATTCTCTTTCCAAGTAAGCCAAGCCTTGGGGTTCACCTTCCTCACCTGAACCCTCCATTTCGGCATCTGTTTCACTTGCCTGTTTCTTCTTTCTTCCCATGTAGATACCACTATACCTATGCATGAATTAATCCTTACAGGATGAGAGGATCAGAGCTCTCATACCACTGTAATGATCCCAAGCCAATTTTTTTCTTGAAACCACTAACTACTACTGATGTGTTTATTAATTATTTGATATGCAGGTAGCTGTTGACATTTCAGACTTAGGGTTTTTTCCAGTTATATAGTTCATACAAGATCTACTCAATACATGCAAGATCACAAAAATACTCAAGATATGGAAACACAAGCATAGATCTAACCTTTATTATGAAAAAGCATGAACCTGATACAATATAGAGCAGATCTAGAATGGTCCTCAGATGGCTCCAATAGATAGATGATATGAGCTGCTACAAAATGCTCCCGAAAATACAAAATAAGCCTCCAAAGGCTAAATACAATGTGAAGACCCAAGGTGCCAATAACAAGTGAACGCCCAACCCCCCTGGGCTGCTGGTAGGTCATGTTGGATGATAAGAGGCCAATATTTTGGCCCAACTGAAAGAGATGTCAAAACCATGCCAAACTCCACCAGAATGTAGATCGGGGCCAAGGAAACCCCTCCCAGAATTCTAAAGCTCAAATACTCAATCATCCTCCTCCAATGGTTAAAACCCTAATACAACCTGTTCCCTCCTGAAGCCCTGAATAGCTCAATAATTCGTTCTGTATGAAGAACACCTCCAAAACCTCTAAAACTCTCGAGAATGATAGATTGGGCTGTGATAAACCCTTAGGAGAATTTTTAGGTTTAGATCCTAGGTAGAACTCCCTAGATCTGAGAAATACTGAATCACAAGACGTCCTCCTTGCCTCAAGGCCGTCCCAATCTGTAGATGAAGATTTGATGGTAATAACTCTTCAAGAAAGCCTCCAAATGTTGGTCAAGGACCTATAGACAAAACCCAAATGTCAAAATACCCCAAGGATCTCCCAATTGGTTGGATCGAACTCTTCTTCAAGATATGGTGTGCCCCTGCTGGAAATGCCTAAACAGTATGGCCCTGCTACTCTCCTAAATCGATAGATGAATCTATGATGAGTGTAGAATGGTGTGGGTGGAGTATTTCATCCCCGAGACCAATCTTGGAACAAGTTGAGTGGGTCTTTCACCACTAAGTTTCTCACAAGGGTTTGTAGCAGCAAAACCCTCAAAATGTATGCTCAAGAGCATCCACAAGAAAATACCAAAATCCAGAATGCCTCGTAGGTGCGCCCCAACCTTTCCTTTATACTTTTCTTCTATTTCTTTGTTGATTTAGGTTAACCCTAGGGTTAACTCCTAAATTAACCTCCAGTGCTTCTATTTCTTCATTGAGTTATCTTTTAACTCTTTTTCACCTTCTTATCAAGTCAACTTAAGAATATAACCTTAGTTTGGTTGACCCTTCCCCTCAGTGTGAAACTATGGTCTAGTGGGGACACCTCGACCACTAAGTCTTCCAAACCTCTTCATCAAGAGGTGGGGGACATTACAATGCCCATGTGTATTACAAATCTCACACCATGGTCCTCCTATTGGAAAAGGGTTTGGTAATATTGTTTCCATATACTGTGTGAAATTTTCACATTCGTTCTTATGGTGTCCTTCTATCATGCATGTGGTACACCAAACAACTTCTCTTTTCTATTTTCCCTTATTCTGGTTAAGTTGAAATGTTAGGTTCTTCATATCCTCCTTCAGCTCCTCTATTGTTGGATCTATCTTATATTACTGGTTCTCTTCTAGTTGTAAGTCTTCTTGCAGAGCCTCTTCCTGAGTTTGGAACTTTTGTTGTCTTAATGGGTATTTCAAGTGTGGCAATAGTGAGTTCACAAATAAGTGCCTATGTTGCATGTCAGTAATTGCATAGTTCAACTTACCTTTGAAACATTTAAATATCTGATCAATCTCCCAAATAGACTCACTTGGTTTTTTCCTTATTTCATTCATATACTGGTCCTCTAAGCCGGGATTTTGAAATTTGTTTATCATTAGTTTTATCACGTCTACAATAGTCCTTGTTACTCATAGTGGATTGTTTACATCTAGGCTCATGTACCAGTCCAGTGTGTGGTCTCTTAGCGTGATAACTAACTGTGCAAGTTTTGTATCCACATATGTGATATTATTTTCTTCCTAGATCTTCTCACAGATGAATAAGTGTTTTTCAGGTTCCTCTGATGCCTCTCCCTAAATTCTGGTAATCTGAACGTGGGATCATGTCCTGCCATTTTGAATTATGTTGAACTACTACCTCCGCACAATGTAGATAATTGACTGTTACTTCTTGAAATGGCTCCCCTGGTTGATGCTTCTTGATTGGATCCATTTCATGTTGTTCTTCTTCCACTAAAATCCGGTTTTCTAAATGTCAGTGTTCTTTCTAGTGTATTAGTCGCACATGGGGTTGTAGGTTCCACACTAATGGTGATCTGGATTGGAGTTATTTCTTCTATCCCTACCCTTGGACCTCTCATTTTCCTTTCATATTTTGCGTGCATGATTTCCTTAATCTTCTCCACACCCTAGAGATCCTCTACCTCTTCTTCATCACTTTCCATGCCCTCTTTTTCGGCTATGGCTCTCTTCTTGTTATTCATCTTATATTGGTAGGGTGATCCACTGCGCGTCTTTCCACATTCTGCCATTATATTCTTTATCTGTTCTTCCTCCATCATGATTGGGTCCATGGCCTCCTTATTCTTTTTCTTATCCATATCTTCCTCCATTTTTTCGCCTCTTGTTAGTGCTTCCCCCCTTTCCCCATGCATGCAGGGAAGTTTAGTTGTTTGATTCCATGGTCATCACATAGTTGTTATACAATAAAATATTGATTGAAGTATACAACGATCTGATGTACCTACCTCTGGTTCCTTTTATAAAATCCTTCTCTGTTGTGGTGTAAGACTTCACAGTATCTACAACAAATTCAGTGATAAACCCTGCAACAATATTGTCTAACCAGAAAACTATGGCACGCGTAAATTTGTTATTAACTTGTTTTAACTTAGCGATCTCCACCATATTCCACTCCATTTTTCTGATTCGATTTGTTGGGTGGTTTTATTTTAACCTCAATAACCACTCCTGCAAAAAATTCCACTCCTTTTGCACAAACTCAAGTTCCTTTTTGTTCAACCATATTTCGATCTCCACCTTCATTGAATTCCATGGCCTGGACATTCCCTTCTATACCTTCATTCTCTGTGTGTATCTTCTATGGATCTCGTCCACTCAATCATATGCAGTTCCAACCGGAAATAAAACCATTTGTTGGTTAGATATTTATTTTACTTCTTGGTCTGACCCAGGCTCGGATCTCAACAGGTTTCCAGCAAAACCCTCTAAAACTATCGACCCTCATAGTAAACCAAAACGCAATGCTATGCACAGAGTGCATCGCCCAGTCTCACCCAATAATCAGGTGTTTGTAGTCTAGGAATGAGTGGGGATCTATGGGGTGGTTCTTCCTTCTTCATGCATTCATCTTACTAATGATTTAATTAATTCTAATATTCATTCATCTTTTTCCTTATGCATGCATGCTAATACATATATATTAGACATTCATTCATAAACTAATCATTGACAGAAAGTAAACATTTAAGAAACATCACATAGAACACAAGTTTTAACGTGGTTCACCCCCTCCTGGGCTACATCCACAAAGATTTGGCTTCTCTTCTCTTTCATTTAGTCTTCTGCAAAATATGGTGTTGCGTGCATTACATCTCCAATCATACAATCATGATGAGGTAAAGGAGCCTCTATGAGGTGAACTATATCACACTAGGCTCCTCAACGTCTGATCTAACCCTCAAACTAGCTTACTTGAATTTTCTGCGTCCTTATTACAATAATAACCGTCATCAACTCATCAATACTAACTGAACTCAACCAAACCCTTTTCAAACCCTTAACCTAGACCTCCTAGGTATTTATTTATACTACTCTATTGGCTTATAGTCATTACAACCTTTGTCAGAAACCCTAACCCTATAATGGTTAGGCTTGCCTTCTTTCTTGCCATGTTTCTTCTCCTCTTGCATGCTACTTTTCCTTTTGCATGTTTCTTTTCCTCTCATCTATTCTTCTCCAAAAATAGGCATGCGCCCAAAATAGCCTTTCTTCTCAAAATAGGCCTGCGCTCAACACCTACACATGAGACCTAGCTAAAGAAAATACAAACAAATCTTATCAAGAAAAGGAAGAGATTCAATATGGAAGAATGAGAAAATATATTCAAACTACTCCAATCAGTTGATCAATGATCGAATGATGCAATGAATGAGTGATATACAATCATATAGGAAAGAACATTCCATAATTAATAAAAGTGAACAAACAATGAGATTTTATTAGGAATGCATGCATGCATAATAATGTTGGTTTAAAAATAGATATCCCAAAATAGTACTAGCTCTACTTAACTACCATT
>ML793874.1:461169-505065 GCA_009831015.1 Picea engelmannii | reverse complement strand
GTCAGAACAAGGCAGACTGCAGAGCCCCTACTCCCAGCCTCCACCCTCCATTCCCCTTGTCTCTTATGCCCCCCCTGGGTATCCTACCTAACGTCCCTTACTTAAATAACTCCTTGAATCCCCCGCAATGGAAGTTGAAGTCAGTGCACTGATGAGCGCAGCTGACAAGGCACTCTGGAAGAGTGCGGGCTTTTTTAAAACCACAGACGAACTCTCCTCACATTACAAACACTCCCCTTTGCATCCTAGACTCCACCATCCCTCTCCGTGCCAACATACTCAGGCACCCGGTTCCTCCTCCCAATCTGCATTTACTTCTAATCCTTTCCAACAACAAATTAAACTTCACCCGATCACTCCCGCTGCAGATAACCAAAACTTTTCCCCTACCACTCAAAATCAGCCTCAGCAACAAGCACCTGCACTCCACAGATTATCCTCCCCTCTATAACATCCCGCCAACACACTTCCCACTCGGCTACCACACACTACTCCTCATGGAGCTTCCTCTGGGCCTCGGCGAGAGGCACGACCTCACTCAACCACCAATAGGCTTGCTACTCTCAAACCGTGGTGCTCCAGGAAATCGAAGAAGAAAATGGCACTTGGGGCAAATATCCGTCTGGAGGACTCTGTCACCTTGGCCCTTTACACGCTTTTAGGCCGAATTTCCTACAAACACCTCTGCAGAACTGATCTTGCAGACTGGGTGCGCTCTACCTGGAGTCCTCTGCTAGGCTATGCACCAGAGATCTCCTACCTCCTGAGAGGCTGGTTCAGTTACCACTTCAATACTGTTGAGGATGTCTCACTCATTCTAGAGAGACTTTGGGTGATTGATAGAACCAACCTCATGCTGAAGAGATGGTGAGTCGGTTTTGATCTTTCACAAGACTATTTCCGCCTTCGACATCTCTGGGTACTGCTACCTATCTTGCCTCTACACCTCTGGAATTCTAAATCCCTAGAGCCCATTGGAAACACTCTAGGATGTTTCATCAGTGTGGACAAAGAGATCATCGCTGCCCCCGCCAAAATGGTAGCTAAGGTTATAGTGGAACTCGGCATACATGAGGGACTATTGGAATCCATCGACATCGGATGGAGAGGACATCACACCCGCCAAAAACTAGATTAACTCGACATTCCCTTCAGATGCACCCTTTGCAGACAAATTGGTCATTTAAGGAAACACTGCACTGACTTCAAGGAAGAAGAGTTATTTGAAGACTCCATGTTGGAACTCTCCACCCGCATAGACTCTCTAGAGGTGAACACACAAGCTTCTTATCCGGACCTATTAGAGGTCGAGGACCCAGTGGATTTGGACTCCATTTCAGGTAAACTCAAACACATCTTCCCTACTCTTTACTCTACTTTGACTGGTTGGGAAAAAGAACAACTAGACACTCATTCCTTTCTCACTCTAGACTATACACCTCCCCTCCAGGAAGACACTTCCCCGCTACTGACACCATCCTATCCTCCTTCAACCTCCTTCACCACTCCTTGTAAAACCCTACCAAACCTTTCATTCCTCCCCAGTAAGCCCCCTACCAAGCACTCTCGAGCCTCAACTAGCACCGAGCCCACTCAAGCTTCTGACAACCCCCCTCTCGCCACCACTCGACCCCCCACCTTAACCTCTATGACCGTGAACCTGGAACCTCCTTCGCTTACCAACCTGGAAGAGACCAGTGACCATATTCCTTGTGCCTCAGATACAGGGAACAGTTCCTTAGGAGATGTCCTCCACACCCTCATCCCGACCTATACGAAAGATCTATCTCCCATCCCTCTCCCTATCTACTGTGGAAGTGGCACCTTCATACCATTGGCCTCTAGCGAGGATCTGGACCTCTCTACTGTCCCAAACATAATATTGGACAATGATTATACCTGGTCAAAGGGGCAAGGCTTCGTGCACTCACCAATAAAAACCATAAGTGCCCGTAAAAAAGAAAGTCCTTCATCTCACTCTGACACTAGGGCGCTTAGATGCGTTAAATCCCTTTCCAAAGCCAAACCATGATCCTTCTCACACTCAATATAAGAGGGGTTGGGGGGTCCCTGAAAACCGCCTCGTTCATAAGACTGCTCTCCAGAACTTCACTGAACATTATCTTCCTACAGGAAACCATGGTGAATGGACGAAAAACGAGTTCCTTCTTGAATCAGTTCCACCCGAATTGGCTTACTAGCTCTGCAAGTTCCATTGGCATCTCTGGTGGCTTGGCCGTCTCTTGGGATCCCTCTGTTTTTTATCTGATCCCACACCTTTGCAGTCGTGGTATCCTGCTCACGAGTACCTACCTTTGGAATAATCAACAAATCTCCCTACTCAAGACCTATGGACCATGTACTGAACGTAAAAAAAATTGGGACAAGGTGGAAAATTGGGGCTTACTTGACCATGCTAACTCATCATAGCAGGGGACCTAAATCTCACAACTAGCATGGGGTAAATCTGGGGAACCTCAACATCAATGGATCCACTAGCTAGCTACTTCAAAAATCTCTTCTTAGCACACGCCCTGGTAGACATCATACCGATTGTCATCATCCCCACTTGGCGCAATGGTTGCGCAAGTTCTGAAGCAATCAAAAAAAGGCTAGATAGGGTCCTTATATCAGAAACACTGGCTACTCTGGATGGTCGAATCCGATCCTGGGTGGAATATCCCTCTCTTTTGGACCATGCCCCTATCCTCCTTCAACTTGAGACCACACTCTCTCCGAAAGCTTACCCCTTCAAGCTGAACCCCCGCTGGCTACAAGAGGAAAAGTTTAATGATATCGTCAAGGAAGTCTGGACAGACCCTATCTACAACATTGAACTGGAGCCACAACATTGCCTAGTCTGGAAATTAAAATCACTTAAAAGTCGCATCAAGCAGTGGGCTCGCCATTATAGACAACACAACCAATCGAGACTGTTAGAACTGGAAAATAATATCCAGAGCCTCCTCCTTGAGGATACGTCAGTCGAGGGATATCGTGACAGGACCCTCTCCTTACAACACCTCGAGTCTGAAAGAAATAAAATACTCCTAGCGGATGAAGCCCGGTGGCGTCAACATATCAGAGCTACTTGGATCAAAGGTGGCGATCTTAACACATAATTTTTTCACCGATTTGAAAGATCCAGACAGAATAAGAAGCATATTTGGGAGATCCACGATGACTCATGCTTTATACACATGGGACAACCTGCTCTTAAGATGACGGCCAAAACAGACTACAAATCATTGTATACATCGTCTACACACTTCTATCCACATGACTTTGTTTATGTCGCCAACCTCTTCCCACATTTTGTCACAGCAGAAGATACAAACATACTGGACAACCCATGCATGCTCCAGGAGGTTCTATCTGCACTAAATTCCTTCAACAAAGAGAGAAGTCCAGGCTCTGACAACTAGACTATAGAATTTTTTATACATTTCTTTGACTTGGTTGGGTTCGACCTGCTAGATCTTGTTGAAGATTCCAGACTCAGAGGCATAATCATAGGCGACTTGAATTCAACTTTCTTAACACTAATCCCCAAAGAAAACAATCCATCTACCTTCGGGGACTACAGGTCTATTGGCTTATGAAATCTCTGTTACAAACTGATCACAAAAATCATTGCTAACAAGATCAAGCCCATCCTCTCTAGAACACTCTCTGGCGAACAACTTGGTTTTTTAAAAGGAAGACAGATTTTAGATGCCATCGGCACAGCACGGGAGTGCCTACACAACATCAAGGCAAAAAAAATCAAAGGCCCTCATACTAAATTAGATCTGAAAAAATCCTTTGACTGCATAGATTGGGATTTCCTTAGATTAATCCTCACCCAATAGGGCTTCAGTCTTACCTCCATCAAGTGGATCATGTGCGGAGTGATAACTACAAATTTTTTGGTCTTGGTGAATGGTGAACCTTCCCTCTTTTTCCGCAGTGGCAGAGGCTTGAGGCAAGGCTGCCCACTCTCTCCACTTTTATTCATTTTGGTTATGGAAGGCCTGTCATTGCTCCTCAAAACTAGTCAATTTGAAGGGAAGATCTCTGGGATAAAAATTTCCAGAGTTGTCAGGATCTTGCACCTACTGTTTGTTGATGATGTACTCATCATGATTAATGGGTCTATTCAGGAATGGATAGAGATCAATGATCTACTACACACTTTCTGCAATGCCTCGAGACTCTTGATTAACTGGGACAAATCGACCTTCCATTATGCAAATCTCCAAGACCATTCGCTCACCCTTCTAAAAGCTCTTCTTCCCCACAGATTCATACACCTCTCCGAAAGTTTCAAATACGTCGGCTATTTCTTAAAAGAGGATTCACTCAAGCCCACCGATTGGAACTGGCTCATTGCCAAAGTCGAGAAAATAATTGGTCACTGGTGTAACTGATGGATTTCCTTATGAGGCTGTTATACCCTTCTCAAAGGGGTATTGGAAGGTCAGCCTGTATTTTGGATGGCGCTAGCAGCCATACCTGCCACTGTGCTAGACAAGCTAAGGAAGTTGTCTTTCAACTTTCTATGGTCGGGATGCTTAGACCACAATTGCCAACACCTATGCAACTGGGAAACTCTTGCAAAACCAAAAAGAAAAGGGGGTTGGAGGATCAGGAGCCTCTTCCACTCCACACAAGATCTGGCGGCCAATACCCTTTGGCGTGCTTTAACCCACATAGGGATCTGGCACTCAGTCTTAAAAGATAAATAGCTTCCATTTGTTTCAGTGGAGTCTTGTCTCAGAACAACAACGCCCCACACAAGAACGACCTCTACCTTTTGGAGAAATATTACAAAATCCTCGAGCTGGATAACAAATTTGCTTTGTTGGAACCCAGGCTTGGGGCACTCCATCATCCTTGGAAAGGACCACATTGTTGGATTGAAACAACACTCACACCTCTCCCCTCAACTAATCTCCTCCTTAAACTCCAAAAATGTCTTTTACTTCTTCCAAGTGACAGGGACTTGCCGATCCGATTATCTTTTAAACAATTGGAAAACCAACCACGACCTCGGGCTACCTGCTAGCTTAGCTTCTGAATGGACCAATTTCTTCCAGCATCTTGCGAGCACGGGTATCCAGCTCCAAGCTTTTGATGATCAACCGATGTGGACGGGGGGCGACCGATCGGGCTTCCTGAATGCAAATAATGTTTACACATAAATATCCAACCACACCTGGCTTAATTCTATATGTGGTTGGAGACACAGTCTCTGGACTTGGATTTTACCACTCAAGATTAAACTTTTCATCTGGCTATCGCTTGAAAACAAAAAATACCTAGGACGTCCTAAAAAAAAAGGATGGATCGGCCCCAACATTTGCCATCTTTGCAACCAAGAAGAAGAATTGATACAACATATCTTCATCAATTGTGATTTCACCCGAATAGTCTAGGCCAACATCTCTGCTGCACTCAATTTAAATTTCTCCTGGGACGAACACACTTTAGCAGATTTCTTTGAGAACTGGTAAAAAATCACCCATCACTCATTAAATATCCCTCCCATGGTCTGCTGGTATGTTTGTCTTGATAGAAACAATTATATCTTTGAAAATAGGCCACCTTTAGCCAATGCAGTGGCCTTAAAATCGCTTGGTCTGCACAACTCCTGGACAACTATCCACCCAAGATCAGTGGGAAAAAAAACCAAACACAAGATCCCCTTCCCGAAGAAGACTCCCACGGGATGGTTCGATGGAACTTCGCAATCAAATGTTATGCAGAGTGGCGCGAGAGGAGTGATACATATCTCTCCAAATACTCATTGCAGATGGACTTTTAATTGTGGACAGGGCACTAACACCAGGGCAGAATTATTGGGCGCCTGGACCACTCTCCTTCTGGCCTCCAAAGTAAATCTAGATACACTTCTGTTGTTCGGGGATTTGCGCATCATCATAGACTAACTAAAAAATAAAATCAAACTACAGGTTACCACCCTCTTCGTCTGGAAGGAAAGGATCAGGCAATTCCAATCATCATTCTTCAAGATCAACTTCAAACATATTTATCAAGAAAACAACAAATAAGTCAATTCACTCTCCCAGGCTTCACTCAAGAAGAAATTTGGAATCATCACCTTCAATCTCTGGGTGGACGGGCACGAGGGCCCCACCCATGTTCTAAAATTATTTTAGGACATCTGACAACTATAAAATGAGAGATCTGAACAGTGTTTAAGACTATCCTCCTTGCAGAATACAACTCAAAAAAAAATTAGTACTGACTTTTCCCCAACACATTTATGCTCTTCGATATAATTACTATTTTGGCAGACAAAACTAGTTTATGTAATGACCAACATAGATTGTCTTTATGCTTTTTCTTCTTGTTATTGTTTTACCTTGTTTTGTAAACCTCTCAAGCAAAGAACAAAATTATACTTCTAATATAGTTGTGAAATTTTTATGTGGAAAAAAAGATTACTCAAATGGTGAATGAGAATTTTGAAGTGAAAGGAAAGATCTTGATTGTATTCATGTTTGAGTAGTATAACCTAATTTCTTCATAAAAAGATTCATTATAATTAAAAAAAAAAAATCATTATAATTTTTTAAATTTTATTTGACCATCATTTTCGGTGAGATTTGCAATGACAACTATTTATTGTTTATCTGTTTACCAAAACAAATGCTATATGATATAAATGGCATTCACAAAAATATCTTGAGAATATTTTATGTCACCAAACGGAAACACACCATCTTGATATTTATGGAACTCCTCTTGACTCCGTGCATCATTGTTTGATTGATTTTTTCCAAATCCCACCAATATTTGGATTACTCATTTGAAGTTTTGGAGGGGAGAGACTTGAAGCACATTGAGAAAGAGAGGATAAAGTCCACGTGGGCACACACCATCTTTATTCATTGAACTGGAGCCACAACATTGCCTGGTCTGGAAATTAAAATCACTTAAAAGTCGCATCAAGCAGTGGGCTCGCCATTACAGACAACACAACCAATCGAGACTGTTAGAACTGGAAAATAATATCCAGAGCCTCCTCCTTGAGGATATGTCATTTGAGGGATATCGTGACATGACCCTCTCCTTACAACACCTCGAGTCTGAAAGAAATAAAATACTCCTAGCGGATGAAGCCTGGTGGCGTCAACATAGCAGAGCTACTTGGATCAAAGGTGGCGATCTTAACACGGAATTTTTTCACCGATTTGAAAGATCCAGACAGAATAAGAAGCATATTTGGGAGATCCACGATGACTCGTGCTTTATACACATGGGACAACCTGCTCTTAAGATGACGGCCAAAACAGACTACAAATCATTTTATACATCGTCTACACACTTCCATCCACATGACTTTGTTTATGTCACCAACCTCTTCCCACATTTTGTCACATCAGAAGATACAAACATACTGGACAACCCATGCATGCTCCAGGAGGTTCTATCTGCACTAAATTCCTTCAACAAAGAGAGAAATCTAGGCCTTGACAACTAGACTGTAGAATTTTTTATACATTTCTTTGACTTGGTTGGGTTCGACCTGCTAGATCTTGTTGAAGATTCCAAACTCAGAGGCAGAATCATAGGCGACCTAAATTCAACTTTCTTAACACTCATCCCCAAAGAAAACAATCCATCTACCTTCGGGGACTACAGGTCGATTGGCTTATGCAATCTCTGTTACAAACTGATCACAAAAATCATTGCTAACAAGATCAAGCCCATCCTCTCTAGAACACTCTCTGGCGAACAACTCGGTTTTTTAAAAGGAAGACAGATTTTAGATGCCATCGACACAACACGGGAGTGCCTACACAACATCAAGGCGAAAAAAATCAAAGGTCCTCATACTAAAATTAGATCTAAAAAAATCCTTCGACTGCATAGATTGGGATTTCCTTAGATTAATCCTCACCCAATCGGGATTCAGTCTTACCTCCATCAAGTGGATCATGTGCGGAGTGATAACTACAAGTTTTTTGGTCTTGGTGAATGATGAACCTTCCCTCTTTTTCCGAAGTGGCAGAGGCTTGAGGCAAGGCTGCCCACTCTCTCCACTTTTATTCATTTTGGTTATGGAAGGCCTGTCATTGCTCCTCAAAATTAGTCAATTTGAAGGGTAGATCTCTGGGATAAAAATTTCTAGAGTTGTCAAGATCTTGCACCTACTGTTTGTTGATGATGTACTCATCATGACTAATGGGTCTATTCAGGAATGGACAAAGATCAATGATCTACTACAGACTTTCTGCAATGCCTCAGGACTCTTGATTAACTAGGACAAATCGACCTTCCATTATGCAAATATCCAAGACCATTCGCTCGCCCTTCTAAAAGCTCTTCTTCCCCACAGATTCATACACCTCTCCAAAAGTTTCAAATACCTCAACTATTTCTTAAAAGCAGATTCACTCAAGCCCACCGATTGGAACTGGCTTATTGCCAAAGTCGAGAAAATAATTGGTCGCTGGTGTAACCGATGGATTTCCTTATGAGGCTGTTATACCCTTCTCAAAGGGGTATTGGAAGGTCAACCTATATTTTGGATGGCACTAGCAGCCATACCTTCCACTGTGCTAGACAAGCTAAGGAAGCTATCTTTCAACTTTCTCTGGTCGGGATTCTCAGACCACAATCACCAACACATGTGCAACTAGGAAACTCTTGCAAAACCAAAAAGAAAAGGGGGCTGGAGGATCAGGAACCTCTTCCACTCCACACAAGATCTGGCAGCCAATACCCTTTGGTGTGCTTTAACACACATAGGGATCTGGCACTCAGTCTTAAAAGATAAATATCTTCCATTTGTTTCAGTGGAGTCTTGTCTCATAACAACAACGCCCCACACAAGAACGACCTCTACCTTTTGGAGAAATATTACAAAATCCTCGAGCTGGATAACAAATTCGCTTTGCTGGAACTCGGGCTTGGGGCACTCCATCATCCTTGCAAAGGACCTCATTGTTGGATTGAAACAACACTCACACCTCTCCCCTCAACTAATCTCCTCCTTAAACTCAAAAAATGTCTTTTACTTCTTCCAAGCGACATGGACTTGCCGATCTGGTTATCTCTTAAACAATTGGAAAACCAACCACGACCTCGAGCTACCTTCTAGCTTAGCTTTCGAATGGACCAGTTTCTGCCAGCATCTTGCGAGCACGGGTATCCAGCTCCAAGCTTTTGATGATCAACCGATGTGGACGGGGGGCGACCGATCGGGCTTCCTGAATGCAAATAATGTTTACACAGAAATATCCAACCACACCTGGCTTAATTCTATATGTGCCTGGAGACACAGTCTCTGGACTTGGATTTTACCACTCAAGATTAAACTTTTCATCTGGCTATCACTTGAAAACAAAAAAATACCTAGGACGTCCTAATAAAAAAGGATGGATCGGCCCCAGCATTTGCCATATTTGCAACCAAGAAGAAGAATCGATACAACATATCTTCATCAATTGTGATTTCACCTGAACAGTCTGGGCCAACATCTCTGCTGCACTCAATTTAAATTTCTCCTAGGAAGGACACACTTTAGCAGATTGCTTTGAGAACTGGTAAAAAATCACCCATCACTCATTAAATCTCCCTCCCATGGTCTGCTGGTATGTTTGGCTTGATAGAAACAATTATATCTTTGAAAATAGGCCACCTTTAGCCAATGCAGTGGCCTTCAAATCGCTTGGTCTGCACAACTCCTGGACAACTATCCACCCAAGATCAGTGGGAAAAAAAACCAAACACAAGATTCCCTTCCCGGAGAAGACTCCCACAGGATGGTTCGATGGAGCTTCGCAACCAAATGTAATGCAGAGTGGCGCGGGATGAGTGATAAACATCTCTCCAAATACTCATTGCAGATGGACTTTTAATTGTGGACAGGGCACTAACACCAGGGCAGAATTATTGGGCTCCTGGACCACTCTCCTTCTGGCCTCCAGAGTAAATCTAGATACACTTCTGTTGTTCGGGGATTCGCGCATCATCATAGACTAACTAAAAAATAAAAGCAAACTACAGGTTACCACCCTCTTTGTCTGGAAGGAAAGGATCAGGCAACTCCAATCATCATTCTTCAAGATCAACTTCAAACATATTTATCAAGAAAACAACAAAGAAGCCGATTCACTCTCCCAGGCTTCACTCAAGAAGAAAGTTGGAATCATCACCTTCAATCTCTGGGTGGACGGGCACGAGGGCCCCACTCATGTTCTAAAATTATTTTAGGACATCTGACAACTATAAAATGAGAGATCTGAACAGTCTTTAAGACTATCCTCCTTGCAGAATACAACTCAAAAAAAATTTAGTACTGACTTTTCCCAACACATTTATGCTCTTCGATATAATTACTGTTTTGGCAGACAAAACTAGTTTATGTAATGACCAACATAAATTGTCTTTATACTTTTTCTTCTTGTTATTGTTTTACCTTGTTTTGTAAACATCTCAATCAAAAAACAAAATTATACTTCTAATATAGTTGTGAAATTTTTATGTGGAAAAAAAGATTACTCAAATGGTGAATGAGAATTTTGAAGTGAAAGGAAAGATCTTGATTGTATTGATGTTTGAGTAGTATAACCTAATTTCTTCATAAAAAGATTCATTATAATTAAAAAAAAAATCATTATAATTTTTTAAATTTTATTGGACCATCATTTTCAATGAGATTTGCAATGACAACTATTTATTGTTTATCTATTTACCAAAACAAATGCTATATGATATAAATGGCATTCACAAAAATATCTTGAGAATATTTAATGTCACCAAACGGAAACACACCATCTTGATATTTATGGAACTCCTCTGGACTCCGTGCATCATTGTTTGATTGATTTTTGCCAAATCCCACCAATATTTGGATTACTCATTTGAAGTTCTGGAGGGGAGAGACTTGAAGCACATTGAGAAAGAGAGGATAAAGTCCACGTGGGCACGCATGCACATGGAATCCATCCTCCACCAATGATAGAAGGTCACTGCACCATGAACTTTGAAGCACGTGACAAGGAGAGGCTCTTCTGATTTGATTGGTCAAGTGCGCCCTCCACTTCTTTTGGTTGAACAGTCAGGGGCGGTTGTTTTTATGCGGCCAATGGGAGGACGGCATCCCTTTCACCAATGCCCTTGACTACGACGTTGACGCGTCAAGTGGCGATACAGTGTTCACATGAATATCGAATAGAAATTCAGATGGATTTAGAATTACCATCACAACCATATCTAACGGGACTGGAACCATCCAAAGCCCGTTGTTGGGCTCCAATGATGAATCCAAAGTTTTATCCTTTACTTTCTCCGCCGCCTCTTCGAGCTGCTGGTGCGTGAACTCGGCGACGAAGAAGGCCTCAACACAAAGGGATTCATTTCAAGTTTCAGGCATACGTCATTTTTACCTCACATCTTTGATGTTATTGAAGCCAAGTCTGGAATTGAATTTGGCGTCAAATATGAAGAATGAGGCTCAGGGCTCTCGATAATACCGCTTAGTACTAATTCCTTCAGATCTGGAAACATCACATTGAAATTGACGCAAGATGTTTGGGGGAAAGAATGTAGATTATTGATGAGTTGTGATAACTCTCCAAAGGCATTATTAACAAGAGAATTTATTCCAAACCTAGAGAGGGAGGGCCACCTTGGAGTCCGCTTGAGCCCTGATACAATTTTGTTGCCATTGTACACTTCTTTGAGTCTAATTTGCAGTTGAGCCCAGAGATCCCAATGCCCCTCCCTTATACCATCGAGTTCACCCTCACACTCGATCTTTGTCCAAAATTACACCCTTGAAACCAAATTTAGATCCATCTTCTTTTGAAATGCCCCACCCTTTATCTATGTGTGAGGGAGCCTTAGCACCTACCTTGACCAAGACTTTTCTGGTGTCTCCTTAAAATGCCACTTTGATCCCATCTAGCCCTAAATCCCTTGAACCCATCTAAGAATGAGCCATCGATCTAAGATTGGCTTGTTTTGCATTCCCTTCCACTACCTTCCCAATTGAACTTATTGATCCACCCTTCGCTCCCTCCATTGTTACACAAATTTACTTTCTTTCATCGAGTTTTGATCCCTTCTCTCTTCTCGATGCCAAGCATTAAATCTAGGCCTAAACTTGGTATCTTACTACCAACAACTCCATTGGACAATCCTTCTTAATTGACTAGTCCTTATTCACACCTTCAAAATAGAGAGGAGAGTCCACTGATGCCCTTGATCCTCCTATTGGAATAAGAGGTTTCTTGGATACCTCATCACACTGGGCTCCATCTTTGTTTTTGAAGCATTTTCTTAAGGCCACATACTTTTGAGGGAAATCTTTGAAAATATGTGCATGCCCATGGTAGTGCTAGCACTTGAATGGAAACCTCTTGTAGTCTGACATCTGAACCAATGTTTGATCTCCCCATTTAAGAACTATCTCCTTGAGTAGTCCACTAATAATACTTGGTAAAACCATGATACTAGGGTTCCACTCTTGTCAAGGGTTTTTGGATTTCTCCTCTAAAGGAACCCAATCAATCACCCACCAACATTAGGATTTTAAGATCCCACAAATAAAATGATAATCCAAGGAGCTAGACTTGAAGGAGAACCATATCTTATGTTTTCCTTATCTAATCGAATGATATAGAATATAGTTTTAGAACATGTTACCCCCCATGTTAGAAGTAATTAAGGAGATGATGTCTTGAGGCCCTCAGGTTGAAGACATGGAGTGTCGAGAGCCAGATGACAAACTGAGCCCAGATTGAGTAGATAGAGCCCTTCCTCTCCACCACACATCAATGTTCATCGACAACAACATAATAGTGCACACCACACCAGCTTGGCCCAGAAAGGACAACATGTCTTGTTTCATGAGGTAACAAGTCTGGTCTCATGATAAGTGTCATTTTAATAATTGAATCATTTGAGCATGTTGCAAAGAGTCCTTTCTTGATTATGAAAACATTTGCTTGTAAATTATACCTTTTTCCTCATTTCACCTTGGTGGTTGACATGGTTTCCTAGTATGTGGGTCACCCTCGAGAAAATGGCTGCTACGGGGGGGTCTCCTTGAAGGGTCATTGTACCATTCATGCACATACTTATCACTTTTCACACCCCTTCCCCTCTATTTCCTCATCTTTTGGGTTTTTGGGCTCATTGACCCCAAGAAGGGCTTGTATCTCATTTCATGGGAAAAATGGGCTAAAGGCCTTAGCCCAAAGGTGTTGTAGTTGGAAAAAGTTAAAAGCCATAAATTATACTTCTGGATGTTCTCCCTAAGGTCCTGAGAGCAATGAAATGATTCTCCATAAAAAATGAAGGACCTTTAAAAAAGAAAACAAATAATTAATAAATGTCTCGCTTGATGGGGGAATACATTTGCAGTGTCTTTTAATTTCTAGTGCATATGGCACTCAATGTGTTCCTAACTTCAAGTGGCATTGTAGTGCTCTTTACTTTCCATTGCACATAGCACTTCATGTTAAAATCATAATAAATTAACGAAAATAAAGGGCTTGGAAAAATGTTGCATTGCAAATGAAAGATGCAACACACCCTCCACAAACACACCCATAGATGAGACAATATGAGCCCTCGATATGTCAAAAAACCCATGCCCAAAATTCATGCCCCCATCCACCTCATATTCATTACATGACTTAGAGAGGGTCTTCTTGGGAAACACCCCTTGACTTGGATATTGGTCTACCCAATAGGGAACCATGACAACCCTCCCATACTTAAATTTGACAAATTTTATAAGGTCTTTTAGCGTTTGTTTAGTTTGAAAAGGGGGGATTTAATGCACATGTTTGGGTGGTTCCTTTATTAAATGTGTCTTACTTGGCATGATACATGTGACTTATGGACCCTTGGAGAGCGTACTTGTTTGTCTTTGCAGGACCTTTATTGGTGAAAGCTATCCATGGAGGACTTATGCCACGCTGACCTTAATGAGGGGTTGAAAACCCCAAGGATGGATGTCATACCCCACAGGATGGGCAGAGGACCCCAAAATCTTTCTGTGCAAGGGACGAAGGATGTCTCCTTTGGAGGCACTATGACAACATTTGAGGATGACATCATAGTCCTTTGCACCTGGACGTTGGCCTTTGGAAGTCTAGGACATCACCTTCTAAGCCCTTGACATCATTTGAAGGCTAGGGTTTGGTGGGATTGATGGTTCCAAAGGTGATGTGATGTGGTTCAAAGGAAGGTGATACATGGCATGACACTTGATCCAGATTTTATGAGAAGAACGAAGTGGATGCCGATTATTATTAATCTTTAATATAGAAACATATAACAAGTATGCGATAAAACAACAGAGATATAGTAAAATTGGTTTCTATTAACTCAGGAAATAAGATGAAACTGTAAAATGCAACGAAAAACAAGCTTGTTGGAATGGTGATGGCTTATCTCTGAGAAGAGATGTGATAGTTGCGCTCATTCGCAAGAAGATGATTGTAAAATGAGTCTCCAAAGGCCTTTTTATCATAAATAAAATCCAAAACCCTAACCCCAAAATATGAAAAGCCAACAATTTTGTGGACCCCGTTTTGGGTAGTTTGGTGTATCAACTTCCCTGGGGCATAACTTTGGCATACTATCTCCGTTTGGGGCGCATGATAGCTCATTGGAAAGGTATCGTCAATGATATTCATTTAGGGGGATCAATCAAAGCCTTTGGCTAACATTGAGAAGCTCGATCCCAAAAAGCATTCATTTAGGCCCTCAAAATGGCCCTGGAAGTTAAAAATTGCTAAAAATAGTAAATTGCCAAAATTGTCATAAAATTGTTTTGAGCCAGTTGGAAAAGGTGGGTGGCCACCGATATCCACTTGGGTCAATCCTCCCTCCTTAGGAAGCAATGGTCTCCATTGCGTTGAGTGCCTGGGCGAGAGGGAAAAGCGTTTGCTGAATTTGTGTCTTGATGAGTTGCTTGCCTTGTTGGAGAAGTTGCGTTGCTTAGCTTGTTGAAGGTTGTCAAGAACATGTGGATGGAAGGGTTGGATCTTTTTAACCAGTCTGGCTACATGAGATTCCTGTGTGCAGAAGGAATCTTTACACTTTGCTGCAATCTTGTCGATCTACTTTTGTCGAATATAAGGTGCTTCGGTCGAGGTTGTAGTGGTTGTAGTATCCTTTTGTTCACCTTTTGAATAGATTGTGAAGAAGCTGAAATTTGTATTATGATATACTACCTTGTGTCATTATTTAGGTGGAACATTAGTCATAACTACCTCTGGTATTATGTAGAGATGACCCCCCAGAGAAACAATGACATTGCGGGGTCGAGACTCATAAACAACATGGTGCTTCCACATATATGGTTGGCCCAAGAGAACATCACAGAAATCTAGTGGAGAAAAATAACATAATACCTCATCCTTGAAGAGTTGGATGTCGTATGAGAATCGACATTGTTGGTTGAAATGGAGATCTCTTCCTTGGCAAAGCCACCCAATGTTGTATGGTTGTGGGTGTGGTGTTGTCGACAATCCCAACCCCAACTGTTTGATGACCTCTTTTGAGATGAGGTTCTTCTGGCTTCCTATATCAACAATACAATGCAGCGGGGTCCCCTTCAGCCACATCTGTGAATTAAAAAGGCACTCCCCCTCTTCAGGATCTGTTGGTTCTTCTAGTTGGATTGTTGTGATCGCGACAATAACAGTGGGGTCTGCATCGATGATCTGTCTTTTACAAGTATTTTTAGAATCAGATTCTGAATCAAGGTTTGGCTCCTTGTCTTTGATCTCAACCACTAATGATTGTTTTGAGCGACATTCCTCGGTGTTGTGCCAGGGGATTTTGTGGAAATTGCACCATTTTCTGGTGTCCTTCTTTGTCTTCCTGTGACCCTTCTTTTCCTGTGGCTTGGACTGGTTTTCAGGAGACTGCTTGTTAGGGTCATATTTATCATACTTTGGTTGTTGCATATTTGCAGACCCAAACTCCCATTTGTTCTAGTGCTTAAATTTCTGCTCGATTTTAACAACATATCGATAAGCAACACTGAGTGATGAGATGTCCAGAAAATCCATTTCAGTTTGGATGTATCTGTGTAGAGCCCCACGGTATTTCAGAACCAAATTTCGTTCAAAGTCTTTGATACCCATCTTGGTGCGCAAGGTATGGAAGGTATTGGTGAACTCCAGAACTTCTTGGCCCCTCTCTTGCCGCAGTGTGGTCCATCTCATGTACTAGTCCTCATAGTTTCCAACAGTGTAATATTGTTCCTTTATCGCACCCACAAAAAATTCCCAAGCAGGCTCAACCCCATATATTCCAAAATCCTCTATGGAACTTTTCTCCTAGTAAGTTTCCCACCAATGTTTGACATGGGGTAGAGCTTTACTCGGACCTCGTAGGGGACATGCACTGAAAAAAATGATCAAGAGAAACCTGCTCTGATACCACTAATCTAGATTTTATGAGCAGAACAAAGTGGATGAAGATTATTATTAATCTTTAATACAAAAACATATAAAAATTATGCCATAAAACAACAAAGATTCATTAAAAATGGTTTCTATTAACTCAGGAAATAAGATGAAACTGTAAAATGCAGTGGAAAACAAGCTTGTTGGAATGGTGGCAGCTTATCTCTGAGAAGAGATGTGACGGCTGCGCTCATTCGTAAGAATATGATTTTACAATGAGGCTCCAAAGGCCTTTTTATCATCAAGAAAATCCAAAACCCTAACCTCGGAAGATGAAAATCCAACAGTTTTGTGGACCTTGTTTTGGGTAGTTTGGTGTATCAACTTCCTAGGGGCATAACTTTGGCATACTATCTTCATTTGGGGAGCACGATAGCTCGTTGGAAAGGTATCGTCGAGGATATTCATTTAGGGGGCTCAATCAAGGACTTTGACTGTCATTTAGAATCTCTATTCCAAAAAACATTCATTTAGGCCCTCAAAATGGCCCCAGAAGTTAAAAACTGCTAAAAATAGTAAATTGCCAAAATTGCCAGAAATTGTTTTGAGCCAGTTGGAAAAGGTGGGTGGCCATCGATATCCACCTGGATCAACACTCTAACACATGAGATCCTGGCACATGGCCTTTGGAGGCTCAATGATCTGCTTTTTCAGGCTCAACGTCTCATTTTTAGGCATGACGTCACCCTTCTAGGGCATGATGTCACCCTTTTTAGGGTTTTATCTTATGTAATTGAATTATTTGCAAATTGTAAGGGAAAATAAAGGGGGTCGACCCTATTTTAATTTGTTGTTGACAATTTAATGGGGATAAATTGGATTAGATGGACTCATATAAATAGAGGTCATCTCTTTTTCATTTACACATCTCATCACTTGAGAATTACATAACTCTTGAGCTGAAATTTTTGCCCTACTTGAGCAATTCGCTATCTCTCATCTCTTGTGAAAAATGGATGCTTCTCTTGTCTATCAGTGGAAGAAAGGCCAACAACTTCTCTTGGATGCTTGTTCTTGGCAATTTGGTGGAATATCTTTGATAAGTAAGGGTTTTGCATGTTATCTCTTGGATTAGGTAAGAAATTTCTGCATTTTTGTGTGTTTCTTCTTGATTTCAAGGTTATTTTTTCAAACCCTTGGTAGAGTAAAAAGGTATACACCCTCCATCAAGGAATTTATTTATATTTGTATGGAAAAGGATTAAGAATTGCTACAAGGAGTAAAAAGGATTACACCCTTGTAGCAATACCTTGATAAGGTTTGTTTTCTCTAGGGAGTGAAAAGGATTGCACCCCTAGTAGAGTAATAAACCCTAGCTTAAAGAAAGAGACTCCATCACCCGATAGATAAGGCACTAATTTGAATTGGAGATTGAATATTGTTGGATCAATGTAAACGTGAATTTTGAGATACTGAAATTGTTCAAGTTGGATATAAATTCTATATGCTATTACCTCTCTTGTCCTCTAAGGGTGCCTTGATTGGCTAAGTGTTTGAGCTGTTGTAATAAACATTAAGCTACAACCAATAGGGATGCAAAAAACTCACTCTCTCTTACTCTTTTACAACTTTTCTACCGCTGAAATTCACTTGCAATCTTTCATAATTGATCTATTGTTTAAGAGCTATTGTTTGGGTGGCTTACTAATTTTAGTGGCTAGAACTTGCTGCTATATCAAAAGTTTGTTGCAGCCATAAGGCTGTTATAAAACTTCGTTGATAAAACTCATTAACAACCCTCTCTCGCTATCAAAATCTTGGTTCAAACATTGGAAGATAGTGTAGTATTTGCTAGCTTTATTTTCCAACAACATATACTTGATTTTGTTGGTTTAGTTTGTAGCTGTCATAGTTTATTTACTACTGATATATATTTCCTTACTGCTGCAATTTTGGGACAACAAAGATTCTTGTTGATTCCCCATTGGTTTTGAGGCTTATATCATCATACATTGTCTTGTTTTGGTTTGTCTAAACTATTTTGTAGGTATGCAACCTTGTCAACCATATACCATCTCCAAAGACTCTCTTCTCAAGCCTCTAAAGCATCTTAGACCGTGACCTATAGGGGTGTTCTTCTAGCTCCTTGCAATCCCCCCAGGGTCACCCAAGAAGCCTCCCTTGTGTTGGCCTTGTCTTTCACTAAAACACGGGGAGTATCTATTAAGGTGATAGTGATAGTTATTCCCAGTTCTATCACACACTTGTGTCTTCGGTTGGGATTTTCCCAAACTACAAATTGTGTGATAACAAAACTAGTGTGAAATACACATAGCTCTAAGGGCCTTTGGAGAGACCCACCTCATTGTCCATTAGTTTGTCCGATAAGAAAGATAAAAACCCCCCCACATTAGGTTGATATGTATTTTACCTTGCATTGTAGGAATCAAGTAACATTGATCCATTCACCAAAATGGAAATATGTGGTTTTGGTAAAAGAAATATGTATCCCATCAAAACCCTAGTAACAAGATATTCTATTGACTCCACTATCCATTTCGTCTAGAGGGGAATCCTCACTGAACTTGTAGAGATGATGCATCTTTTCTTCTTAGAGTCAAAGACACAAAAATAAAAATCTTTTCAAGATAATAGAGTGAAACTTTATGGAACAATTTTACTTTTAATTACTTAGAACATATTGGTAAAAAGTGGGCCATTTTTTAAGATGAACCAGATAAAGCCATGTTGATTCCCAAGAAACTAGGAGTAATAGTTATGTGTGGGCTCGTTATATGGGTTAAACTTAATAGGAACCCCTATTCATCAAGTGATTTTTCTATGACTATTTTTTTTTTTAAAGTACCCTTTGTATGACATTTGATATATTTTTTTTTCATCAATTATATATCATGTATTAAATATGCATTTTTGTTAATTTTTGTTGTGAATACGAGAGAAATATGTGTGTTGGAAGTTGGAACCCATTGTTAGTTTCTTCATGATTTCCAATCAAATGCCTAACTATTTGATTGAAGGTTTTTTGATGGATTAACCAATTGTGAAGACTACGCCGATTTGGGAATTATGTGTATCACTTAGAAGATCTTGTGATTTGTTGTTCATTGTTGGTAGTGATCCCACAATAGATGAGCGCTTGAATGCAAAGTTCATCCATTAGTGGATTTACATACTTGTAGTAGGAAGTTTTGGTTTTGTACATTATTTCCTTATGAAGTATCTACAATCAAAATATTTTTTTATGTAATTAGTGTAGTGTTGTACATTGCATTAGAAGAATGATTGGTTTTATTTATAGATTTTTTTTTTTTAATTCGACTAGTATCTCCATTCATGATTTGTTTGAACTATAAGCCCCTCAATTACAAATCAAATTCCATCCAAACAAATTACAAACAAGGCTTTATTTTTCTATAAGTTCTATATTGATGTATAACCATGATATTAAGTAGATATTTTCTATAAATTTTTCATGTGTTAAATTTCAATGTGGTACACACTAGTTCCCTTCATAAAGAGAATGAGTACTCACTAGTTTCCTTAAGGAAAGGTGTGGGTGCATTCTCAAGTGAATAAAAAGTATAAAATCATGAAAATTATGCACAGAGGATGTATTAGGGATAATAGAGTGCACCTTGGCTAAAATGAGGTGGCTAAATATGCTATAACACTACCCAAAAAATTGTCCCTTTAGGGCTCCAACCTTCCCCAAGGAAAACCAAGGAGAATTGTATAGATAATCCCACACAGGACTCAGAAGGTTCACAGTGCCACAGGGTCTCATTGGCTCTCACTAGCTCACCCCCCACATGTAATGGAAGCAATGGTAAGAATCCCCCATTTTCCATTAAGTTTCCCATTTAAATATACATGGTTCCTCTTTGACAAGTGGAACACGAGGATCCATTTTCCCCTCACTTGGGAACTCATTCCCCACACTTAGGAAATTATGAAATAACATATATGCATTATGATTTAGGACTTAGGAATATAATATTATATTCCTTGGCTTATCCCCTTGACTTAGCCTATGTCCTTAATCCCTTAGCCCACTTTCCTTCTCATGGAGTCCTAGTCCCCCATACTCTTTTGTCTAAGTTGGTTTGCAACAATGATGTTATCAATTAGTTGTATGTACAATTTACAATGATGTAAACATACCCCAATCCAATTCAGGAACATTATGAGCAGAAAACACATTTAAATCAATATTGTCTACTTAATAATCTCATGTAGCTTACCAGCTACAAATCATACACATATTTAACCATTTGATTGATACCATAGTTCTAAATGAATTTAATAACATATATTAAAAATATGAATGCATCTAGTAAGAACACAATAGACACACAAAATTCATATAAACCATTTTCACAATAGAATAAACATAATAACATAACATATAACTTATTTGTTAATGATTAACCAACTGGCTATGTATGAAGGATGAACCCCCTAGCCATAGGAATTGTTATTCATTTTCTCTCAAAATAAGACCACTCGTGAGTTGAGTCTATGAATCCATAAGGAGCTCTGACCCTCTTGGTTGTCCACTCTCCACACACAACAACCCCAAACCCAGGTTCTACTCTGTTCCCCACAACTTGCACAACCCAAGGAATGGGATCTCCCTTCATTACACATAATTCCTTGGGCCTTCCCACTTCCGTCGAAGACACTAGTGCACCTATCTGACCAGGAACCTCCCAACTACTCTAGGAGTGCTCACAACAACCTTCACAAGGCTCTAGAGCCATTTCCTCAATGATAAAAAACACACTACAGGGTTACAACCTGATTTATAGACACACATGTATCTTTCCCAACATAGGACACAACCAAACCATGGATTCCTTCAAGCAAAACATCGTTGGTGCTATTCCCATCAATCAACTCCTCTCTTGACTTCCCAAACACTGCAAGTAAAAACTTATTCTCCATGCAAAAACATGTCTTCCTAATTCTCCCCCCCTTGGCCATAAAAATTTCCTCTATTTGATTTCTTACTTGACTTACACTCTTCCCCAATATGATTCTACCCATGCCCATGCTATCCAATAACTAATGGATTTGACTTCTCGCACCCACCCTCTTACATGAATTCAATGGTTAGCTTTGGGAATTCTCAACAACAAATAAAAGGTTATACACATTGATAATAATATTTAGGAATGTGGGTTCAGATTAATACCCATGCACAAATCTCCCCTGGACCCCTCTCTCTTGTGGAATCATAACCCCCCATTTTTTTTGTCCCTCTCATATCGCACCCAACGATTATCATTTTTATTAATTATTTCAATGTGCATAATATACCATTCAACCTCCGACCAAATTAAACCAATATGGGCTCTTCACCCCAACACATTGGCTCACCAACCTAATTCACATTTATACAATTACATTATAAATCACGGGGATTAAAACTGGGTATGCTTCATTCCCCTCCCCTTTTTTTTGCATTTTACTTAATGAAAAACACCCTAAATATTACAAGACTAGGCTCTATGGCCTTTACTCGATACATATTACAAGACTAGGCTCTTTTTCCTTTAATCAATACATAGGTATTCTAGCTTAAAAACTATAGATACAGAGGCACCTCGACCCAAAAAAATATACATACATATGTACTCTAGCTCAAAAACCATAGATATGTAGGATATTGGCCCAAAACATGCAAGATAATTTCATATTTCATCATTATGGAAACAATTCCAACCAATGGTCTCTCATTCTTCGTAGCCTACACCGCTTTCCTATGGCTCCAACTGCAATATATTTCATACTTTGTTGATTAATAAAACAATTCCAACCAACAAACACTCATTCCCCTCAACCTACACATCCAAAGGATGTGTACCCCCTTCTCTCCATCACAGTCCCTCAAGCTATACAACTTCCCTTCCAAGGTTCCAACACAAGGTTAGATAGGAAGTCTCTGAACTCCAGTTGTGATAATGGAATTTCCAACTTTCAAATAGTTGCAATGGTGCATCCTACACAACAACTTAACATAATTCTTTCAACATAATTAACACAATAAATACAATCACTTATTCATATGGTTGTTGCTCTATTTCACAAGTAGCCATGGAAAACATTTAGCTCACTTTTCTTTTCTGACACACTCTCATGATCCCATCTACCATGTCGTATGCATTCTTGAGTTCCCTCCCCTTTCCATCCTCACCCTCTATACTTAGGCATTGCCTTCATAACTACACAATCCCTTGAGCGATCCATCATTTTCCAAGGTATTCTTTTGCAAGGGAAGCACCAACTCACTACTGGACCCTCACTGGAAATTTGTAACTTGTGGAAATCATAGGGTTCCAATGTTTTAACAGTATCCTTCTTCTCAATTTTTCTAGCTTTAATAGCCATCATCACATCTATGTCACACACATATTTTCATCATGAGATATCATCATAGAAATTCATTTATTAATTTTCCAAATCTGTTTCATATAGGAAATCAAGTTTCCCAAGCACGAGATTTCTTCTCAAAAAATTTGGCTCTTGCAAAAATAGGCACCGGTCTTCCTTATGGGATTAAACCATTGCCATATCCAAGATCATTTTTCCTACTATTTTCTCAACTTTCATTCAGTTGAACCAATTGTTAGTATTCATGTACATTATCATTTCATTGCAGTATTTGTAATCATTCCATGAAGTGATTTCAGAATTATATTATTCTAAAATTCAATCACTTCAAACTATTATTCGTATTAAATGGAATGAAACCATCGTTTTCTGTGCATGCATTGTGCAACATACAAAAATTTTCATAATGAAATCATACATTATCAACAACCTAATGTGCCAATACCCATGGTCACATCCACAAAATGCATCCTTGCATTGACTCTGGAATACTACATACCCATGCCATGTATTCCACCATGTGAGTTGGAAGGTATATCCCATGCATGAACAAATCATTCAAACTCTTCCCCATTTACCTGTTCGATCTTTCAAATACCTTCCTCTTCAACCTATTGGGCCCTTCGTTTTGAAGACCGTGAAGTTTTGCAAATGTATAAAGGTTTTTCGAAACAATATAGAACACTTATAGTGGATCCAAGTGGTGGAAAGTTAACTGCCACTGCACTAGCAAGGAAAAAGAGTGATGAGTCAGTTGGGAAAAGCAGCGGAAATATCTAGAACATTCGAGAGCATGCCAGAAGGACGTAGAATCAAGAAAGTGTAACAACAGAATCAAGAAGCCAATAAGCCCCATGGAAAATTTATAAAGCATGGAGTTATGTAATGGTTTGGGGTTCTCTTCTAAGTTATAGCCAATAAAAAACAATGGCAATGTTTTCTCTCCTATTTAAAAATGAAAAAAAAAACACAGTAAGCTGTAAATCTCCATATTTATTCAACCATACATATAAACCCAAAAAGGAAATGAAATATGCATCTTAAATTGTTCTTTTTCTTTCTTTACTTAATGGATCACCTTAAATGAATTTATGACCTTAAAATGAATTATTTTGGCTTAATGGATCACCTTAAATTGAATTTATGACCTTAAAATGAATTATGTTGGCGCAACACATTACAAATCTCATAGGAATGTAAAAACATCACACAACCTCTCTAACAAATATGCCACTATGCACAAATCCGCTGAAATATATTAAAAAATGCAGAGGTTTGGACTATGAAGAAATTATAACAACGATTTTGATAATATAATTTCGGAGAATAAGATAATAATATGTTCATAATTTCGGAGAACAAGATAATAACATGTTCAGACGCACATAATTGAGATGTTGGATGATGGGAGTTATTTCTTAGAGGGATGAAATTACAATTCATGTCTTCCAACTTATAAACTTGGGAAAACCAATTAACAGATTGCATAAGTCTTTGAACATTAGAAAACTACTTTGCAATCTCAACTTCCATACCACGACAACAAACGGTGGATTGAATCATAGAAAGGAAACAACTTGTAGTAACACATTAAATCCTTTTTATTAAAAGAAGAATGGAGAAGAGCACATAATGTATTGCATTAAAAGAATATTTCAGAAGAGCACATACGAGCTATGTAATGGGTTGGGGTTGGCTATAAAGCATGAAGTTATGTAATGGCTTGGTTTTATAAAACATGCTTTCTATTCATGGCTACCCATACTCTATGACTAACTTACCTGTAGAAAAGACATTTTAGTAAAAGCATGACAACCATACCTATCACAATTACCACCATTTGTAAATGTAATAGTTTCACAACAAAGATTTTGACAAGCCATGACCTCTGCACAATACCCGAAGCATTTATGCCACCATGATTTTCTAGGATTTGGAAACAAAGAAGGTGAGTAGGTAATAGACTTCATGCAAGGTAAATGTCTCGCTTTTCTAATACCTAGATAATGGTTCCTACTAATGATTACCTGTGTTTGAAACATATATAGTTCATATGTGCAGAAATTCTCTTCTGGTGAATATCTCCCATCCATTCCGCTTTAAAGCAGTTGCACCTCGCTAATATACCATTTACAAGGTTTGCCTAAACCAAGGTTCATTAGAAAAACAACACTATGACAAATAGACAAAGGAAAGAACCCTTTTGCAACGATACTATCAATTCACTAGCCAAGGAAGACATGAATTTCCATTGGTCTGCCTCCTACGAGTGGTTCTTAAACAAGACACCATAAGAAAATAAAAATGACAGACTCTAGACCATAGGTCTGGTCAATGTTGGTTGTGTCCCTTAAGTCTTCGACTTCACATAACTTGTGACTCGGGTTCTCTAAGGTTCGACTCAAGGAAAAGGATGATTAAAGTAACAACAAAAACAAAGAATCTATTCATGCTTACTCCCATACTATTCAATAAAATGATTTATCTCCCCTCTACAAATAAAACACTTGACCTTGTGGATCCAGACGACTTTCTGGCTTCTCAAGAAGGGGTTTCCAATCTATTGAAAGAATTTCTGCTACCTTCTGCAAAAATCCTGACTAGCCTTTCAACAATCGATATAACCTTGCTACAAGAACCATATTGGGAATTTTCATGGTTGTTCTCCCATGTCGCTGGCCGCTAGTCGACTTCACACATACCTAGGTCAGCTTTATATGGACCGTACTTTTTGTTTCACAAGGATGCCCTGTTTGATTGGGAAAAGGTCATATCAAATGCTTTTTTTTTTTTTAATTCAGTTAAGTAACTACTTCAACACTCAAAGGTTTTTCATTGCCGCATATTTGGTATTTGCAATTTCTTTGATAGTATCCTTGTCATTGCAACTGTTAATATACACAATAAACCAATTCATTTTTGGTACCCAATTCTATATAAACATGGAGCATCATTCAATTTTTTCATTTATAAGATAAGTTTGTTAGAGAGTTCAGACACATATTGGTTGGGGCGAAGCCCAAGAGAATAACCCAAGAAGCTGAATAGTTTCTTAAGGAAAAGGGCATTTGCATTCAAGAACAAAGCCACACTCACATTCGCTTGTATGGTTGTCAAGAAAATTCTCTTCTACTCCCTATATTTCTCTGTGATAGATATTTTGTTGCAAAAGTTTGTTGCCAATATAAATCATGGTGTATTCTATTTGACAAAAAGAGAAAAAAAACAATTCATTACGTTTCCACTTCGATTTCGGGATACAATGATCATGAATCTAGCCCATTCTCAGAGACACATAATATGTTTAATATAAAAGAAGAAAAAAAAGTAAGGGGTTTTGAGCCCGAAGGACCGTTCTCTCAACATTTAGCATCAACAAGGTACAACAATCCTTTTACAAGATTTGATGAAGAAAAGCCTCAGAACTCATCAAAAAAGGAAAAAAAAAATGCATGTCGGGATGACTTGTTAATATAAATAAATCAAAATACCAAAATCCAGGGTAAACCAAGGGAAAGGGTTGAGACCAATCTTGATGTACAATCCTCTTCCAATCACCAACCACATAAAATTTGCTCGCTTAACCAAAGAACATACACCATAAGATAAACAAACAAGAAAATAATGATGGATTTGGTGGAGATGACAATGGTGAGAAACCATCTCATACAAATCTTGAAAGCACACATATAGTGTTGCATCAAAAAAGGAAATGGACATCAAACAAAGACAATTCCCAAGATACAACAAGCCCAACAAATGTTAACTACATGGAAGTCGAGAGCACAAATCTAACCGACTAGGTAGCATGCATAATTGTTGAAAGCCAAGAAATTACATAGCATCTTGCAACATAGAAACCAATGTTCGTTGACAACCATTCCTTAACACTGTACAACACTCAATACAAGAGGCACGAAAAGAAGCTGCATATAGAAAGGGCCAGTGTAAGAAAAAAAGTGGTTCAAAAATTAAGGTTCGTTGTCGATGTATCAAAAGTTGGATGTCTGAACTCATGAAAATACATAGCTCCACATGGGATGCTATTGCAGATTCAATTTCCGTACAGGAATTGCAAACCATTAAGTTCAAGAAAAGAATAAGTGAACTTGAAGACGCACTGAGTCCCAGATCACTATTTGCACAACCACTGGCTATACTTTTAGTAGAATAGACTCCTCCAAGTACAACAACAATTTCAAGACCAATCACGAAGGCCTTGAAATTATTGAATGGAATCAGAATCTATGTAACTAATAACATTAACATAAGACTTGATATAATCAGACAGGTGTGGGAAGTCAGTGCGAGTCTCTGTGATCTTTCACAAAGGACTTTAATTCTATTGGATATTTGCAAAGAGACTTGCAACATGATGAAGCCTATTGCAAAAATGAGCTAAACACTTTTTTTGCACGAGTGTCTAGTACCAGTGACTATCGAAGAAATCAACGGGGACTACCCAATAGTGGTAGAATAAGGAAAATAAAGGAAGGTTCAAAACAATGAATAAAAATATTGTTGGATGTAATTGTTGCTTGTGAAAAAATCCATGAAAGAAGAGGCGATGTTATTTTAAAAGTACTTGACGTTGTTAAAGAAATGCAGGGTCCACAACTTTTCACATATTCAACGATGATCACCAAATAAGAGCTTAATAGTGACTTGGCCACAATGAAGACTTCATTGGCTAGTTACTTGGACAACTTGGTGGAGTTTCCTAAAGAAGAACTGAAGCATTGGCTTGTTACATTTGTCAATGACAATGAATACCACTTGTTAGCCATGTTGATGTTTCGGTAGGCATGAGAGGTATTTTCCTCCTAGACAACCTTTCTTAGAAGAGAAGAAGATTCCAGAAGTCAAAGGAAGACCATTGAACAAAGGAAGAACACAGTGGAAGAGAAGTTGGCCCATAGGAAAAGAATAAAAGGGAAATAGAATTTTCCAGAGAAGAAGTCAGCCCCAACTAAAGTGACTTGAAGAATATAAATAGGGAGACGTATTTCTCATTTGGACACTCTCACTCACTCATCTCTCACTCAATAATAAGGTGCAAGTCTAAGGCAAGGAAGGAATACGTAGCTCTGCAACAACTGGAGTTCTTGATTATTCTTGGTGGTGGTTTCTCTTGTGCGCTTTCTCTGGGAAGAGGTGTGTTATTTTGTATGGTGTTGTTTTTGCAGCTATTTGGTGCACTAGCCATGTATTAGGGTTTCTTCATCATATATATTTTTTGAGAGCTTGTTCATGGTTGGATTATATTATTGGATGAAATCTATCTAAAAAAGGTTGGCTAGGTTTTTCCCTGGGTTTTCCCAGGATAACTCTCTGTTTATTCTTGTGATTTTTTATACTGCTCATATTTTAGTACATGGTATATGATTGTTAATGTAAATGAAGATCTAATTACATTGGTTAATCTATTTCTTTGAATATTAATAAAATATAACATGGTGTTAGAGCTAGTTATCTTCAAGATAATCTAACAACTGGAAGGAAAGATCTTGAGATTTGCAGTTGCACAATTCTTTTTTCAAGCTCATTGAGCACTTGTTCCAAGTCAATGGGACTAATTGTACTTCAGATAAACTCGCTAACCCTAGAGCACTCACTACAACACTCATATTGTATTTTGGTGAAGTTTGAAATTTTGGGATTTTTCAATCTTAGGGTTTCTACCAACAAAAATGATTACCAGTACGAGAGTTGAATATAGAATGGATTGAGAAGACAACTTCAGATTGTGGAAGTATAGGGTACTCCTCATTCAAGCAAGTCATCCCAGAACCAGAAGGAGAAGATGCCAAATAAAAATTCAAGAAGAATGAGATCAAGGCCAAGAGGATCTTGACAGACTCAATCAAGGACAACTTGATACATAATGTATCATAATTGAAGACACCAAAGGAAATGTTTGATGCCCTAACTAGACTATATGAAAGAAAGAACACCAAAAAGAATCTAACCCTAAGGCATCAACTCAGAAACATGATGATGAACACGTCATAAATTGTCTCCAACTAATTCATGATAATTTCATAGATCAAGGACCATCTAGCAGTTATTGGAGACTAGATGGACAATGTAGAGCTTCTGACTACTACACTCAATGTATTTCCTTCTTCTTGGGACCCATTTGTTCAAGAAATTTTTGCAAGAAGTAAATTTCCCAAGTTTGACAAGTTGTGGACAAATTGTACTCAAGAAGAATCTAGATTGATATCCAAATCGTAGAAGACAAACGATGAAGAAAACCAAGTTCTTGTCTCTCGTGTAAATAAATGGAAAGAAAGGAGTGATACCAGTCTGAAGAAAACTAGAATTCCACACCATAAGAAGGATGTATCTAAAATCAGATGTTAGCCTTTTAAGAAATTGGGACATTATGCCTATCAATGTCCTTGTGGGAAAGGAAAAAGGAAACATCATGCACATGCAACAGATATGGAAGAGCCCACATATCAGAAGAAGGAAAAGGAATCAATGGATGACGAATATGTATTTGTCTCATCCTTTACTGGTACTATCACTCAAGGAAGTGATATTTGGCTTGTGGATAGTGATGTGTCCAAGCACATGAACGGGTTTAGAAGTTCCCTCATGAAATTGATAGAGAAGAGTTCATCCCTTCAGGTGGAGCTTGGGGATGATTCCATGAACGCAGTCAAAGGAGTAGGAGAAGCCTCCTACCAACTTGATTCGGGTAACTCTATCTCAATTAAATATGTATTGTTTGTACAAGGCTTGAAGAAAATATTGTTTCTATTTCTTCTTTAGAAGATAAAGGTTTTAGGGTATATTTTGTGAATTTCCAAGTTCTTCTATGGCCCAAGAGTTCAAGCATAGACTTTGCTACCGTGATTGGTGTCCGAGAGGGAGGATTGTAAAAATTGAAAGGACACTAAGAAAAATCCCTTCTACAAAATAGTACTAGCTCTAGTGAGCTATGGCATCGAAGGCTTGCTCACCTAAATTATAGAGCACTACCTGTTCTGAGAAAGATTGTTACATGTATACTAGATATGCAAGTAGAACATGATGGAGTTTGCAAAGGATGCACACTTGGAAAGAATGCCAAGGGAATATTTTCAAGCATTGACAATAGATCAAAGGGGATCTTGCACATCATACATTCATATGTATGCAGACAAATTACGATACCCTCTCTAGGTAATTTTTTGTACTACGTCATTTTCATTGATGATTACTCACGTAAGACATGGATCTATTTCTTGAAAATGAAAGTTGAAGTTTTCAGTAAGTTTCAAGAATTTAAAGATTAAGTGGAAAATATCTCTTGAAGAAAGATTAAGATCTTGAGGTCAGATAATGGAGGTGAATACACCTCAAATGAGGTTAAATACTTTTGCATAGAAGCAAGGATTAAGAGGGATTTGACAACTCCCTGCAACCCCTAGCAGAATGGGGTTGCAGAGAGAAAGAATAGATCGATCATAGAAGCAACTAAAGCAATGATCCATGACCAGGACTTACCCATTCATTTGTGGGTAGAAGCATCCAATACAATCGTGTATGTCCGGAATAAAAGTCATCATAAGATATTGGGGAACAAGACACCAGAAGAAGTATTCACTGGAAAGAACCTAGAAGTAATCCACTTGAGGATATTCGTATGTACAGTGTATATACATGTTCCCAAGGAAAATAGAACAAAGTTGGAGCCTTCAGGAACTAAGGGCACCTTCGTTGGATATAGTGAGACTTCAAAGGCTTACAGAATATACATTCCTGGATAGAGACAGATTGAAATTAGTCGGGATGTGACATTTGATGAAGATGAAGCCTTAAAAAAATCTAAGGAGTCTCACATGGATTAGGACCGAGAGGAGTAGGAGGCTCCAAGGGATGCAATTATGGTTTACTCTACTCTAGAGGAACGCATTCTAGAAGATCATATTTAGACAATAGAGCTAGAGAGACCTGTAGATCCACCCAGAGAAGCCACAGTTACCAGAAAGAGACTAGCTTGGCTCCAGAACAATTTGCAGGAAGCTAAAGGACATGCAACTCCCAAAGGATCCTTTAGAGAGAGCAAGAGACCACACAATTTTTCCGGCTATGTTGCACTGATGAGTAAAATCATTGATTCTGAACCTTCTACTTTTGAGGAAGCTTCTAAGAAGAAAGTATGGAAGGATGCCATGATGGAGGAGTATCATTCCATCATGAAGAATGATGTGTGGGAAGTGGTTCCGAGACCACAGGGGAAGTCAATAGTGACTTCCAAGTGGATCTACAAGATCTGCAGATGGAAACATAGAGAAGTACAAAGTGAGATTTGTGGTCAGAATATTCTCCAAGAAAGAGGGAGAAGATTATGATGAGACATTTGCTCCAGTAGAAAAGTACACTTCCATCAGATTGATTATTGCTATTTCTTTCGTTATGGGATGGAAATTACACTAGATGGATGTCAATACTGCTTTCTTGAATGGTGTAATTGAAGAAGATGTGTACATAGAGCAGACACAAGTTTTTGTGATCCATGGGAAGGAGTCCCATGTTTGCAAACTGAAGAAGGATTTGTACGGAATTAAGTAGGCACCCAGGGCATGGTATGCCAAAATATATAGTTATCTTATGAGGTTTGGGTTTACCAAGAGTGATGCAGATCCCAAACTTTACTACAAGGTTGAAGATGGTTTCCCATTGATTTTGGTCCTATATGTGGATGACCTGTTTCTTATAGGGGATGAGAAGCTCATAGATGGGTGCAAGTGGAAGCTCACTTCAGAGTTTGAAATGAAGGATTTGGGTTTGATGCACTATTTCTTGGGATTAGAGGTGTGGAAGAGGAAAATATACAGTTGAGATCCTACAGAGATTTAGGATAATGGACTGCAAGTCCATGACCACACATATGGTTATGAATCTGAATCTCTTGAGTGATTCGTCTTCATATTTGGTTGATCCCACAATGTACATACAATTGATCATAACCTTGATGTACCTGGTTAACACCAGGCCAGATATATGCTTTGCGGGGAACACCTTGAGTCAGTACATGGTTGAGCCTAGACATGTACATTGGATAGTAGCAAAGCATGTGTTGAGGTATTTGCATGGTATGATTAGATACGGGCTTAGATATGTCTCGGATGGTGAAGTAAAGTTGTAAAATTATGCAGAATCTGATTGGGAGGGGAGTGGAGTGGGCCGGAAAAGCACATTAGGATGTTGCTTCAGTTTGGGATTAGGTATGATCTTATGGTTGAGAAGAAAACACACGTCAGTGGCACTCAATACAACAGAGACAGAGTATATTGCGGCCATTGTTGCAAGCCATGAAGCAGTGTGGCTTCGAAATTTGCTTGTAGGGTTATTTGATCTAGAGTTGGAGCCAAATTTGATATATTGTGATAATCAAAGTTGTGTGAAGCTTTCAGAGAATCCTATCTTCCATGACAAGTCAAAGCATATAGATATCAAATACCATTACACCCGAGACATGGTGCAGAGAGGAGTTGTGGAGCTCCGGTACATATCCACAAATGAGCAGGTAGCATACATTCTCACCAAGCCTCTGTCTAGAGTGAAGTATGAGTACTTCAGAGACAATCTTGGTGTGATGCAAAATATCCACCCTTGTTGAGAGGGAGGTGTGATATTTCTCCTATAGAAGGCTTCCCTTTGGACAAGGGCTTCCCAAATTAGTCATGTAGAGTGATTGATTGAGTGATATAGTAGTCTTGCTCAGTGGATGGGTTTGAATGGGACTACCAGGGGAGGAGAAACATCATAGCATAGTCGTGGAGACTATGGTAGTAGCTTCGTACTACTAGATTCTTAGTCGTAAGACTACGATTGGATTGCATGGTAGTATCTTTACAACTGCTAGTTGATTACATATTATGACTATGGTTGATGGCATGGTAGTAGTTGTGTGCTACTAGTTGATTACTACATAGTCATAGAGACTATTGGATTTCATGGTAGTATCTTTGCAACTACTAGTTGATTGTAGATCATGACTATGGTTGATGGCATGGTAGTAGCTGTGTGCTACTAGTTGATTGATGCATAATCATGGAGACTACTGGATAGCATGGTAGTATCTTGGTGATACTAATTAATTGCTACGTAGTCATGACAACATGGTAGTATATTTGTGCTACTAGTTGATTGCTAGATAGCATGGTAGTAGCTTGGTACTACTAGTTGATTTCTACGTAGTCGTGGAGACTACTGGATGGTGTGGTAGTATATTTGTGCTACTAGTTGATTGTTGGAGAGCATGGTAGTAGCTTTGTGCTACTAGTCGATTGTTGCGTAGTCACAAAGACTACTAGATTGCATGGTAGTAGTTGTGTGCTACTAGTTGATTGCATCATAGTCATAAAGATTATGGCGGAAGTTTTGAGCTACTGATGGCATGGTGGTATCCTTGGGGCTACTAGATTTTTGTAGTATAGTCATTGGACTATAGTGGTAGTCATTGGACTACTAGAAGAAAACATCTTGGAAGAATACCTCCCTAGCTTAGAGGGAGTGTTAATGTTTTGGTAGCTTCGGGAGGTATTTTCCTCATGGACAACCTTCTTAGAAGAGAATAATATTCCATAATTCAAAGGAAGAGAATTGAACAAAGGAAGAACACCCTGGAAGAGAAGTCAGCCCACAGGAAAATAATAAAAGGGAAATAGAATTTCCTAGAGAAGAAGTCGACTTGAGATAAAGTGACTTGAAGATTATAACTAGGGATACGTTTTGCTCATTTGAACACTCTCACTCACTCATCTCTCACTCAAGAAGAAGGCGCAAGTCTGAGACAAGGAAGGAAGATGAAGTTCTGCAACAACTGAAGTTCTTGGTTATTCTTGGTGGTGGTTTCTCTTGTGCGCTCTCTCTAGGAAGAGGTGCAGTATCTTGTATGGTGTTGTTGTTGCAACTATTTGGTGCGCTAGCCTTGTATGAGGGTTTTTTCATTATCTATTTCTCTTGAGAGCTTGTTCATGGTTGGATTATATTATTGGACGAAATCTATCTAAGAAAGGTTGGCTAGGTTTTTCCCTGGGTTTGCGTTTTTCCCAAGATAACTCTCTGTGTCTTCTTGTGTTTGTTTATGCCACTCATATTTTTAGTACATTGTATATGATTTTTAATTTAAAAGAATATATAAATACACTGGTTAATCTATTGCTCTGAAAATTAAGAAAATATAACAAGCCATAGAACAACTACAACTGGAACATAAAGAAATGGAGGACGAGATTTTTTCATTTCAAGTTACAAAACAATTACCATCCCACCAATCAAAAATGATATTGATCACTGGATCAAGAATGCCTTGCAACAAACTACTAACCCAGAATAGAAACCACAAACAATTTCTTCAACAATTTCTTGGTAACTAGTCTATTGTTTCCAACTGCTTCTGCTATCCTTTTCTTTTCCTCTGTTGGGAATTGGTTACAATTATTTGTTTATGTCCTCTGCACATTTTACATTTCTTTCTAACTATCTTTCTCTATTTTTTCCACGCCTTTTTTCTATTTACTGGTCCACGGGAACCCTAATCCTAGTCCATTTGGACAAGTGCATTTACTTAGTAGAGACTTTAATTAAAATACAATTGTATATCTTTTAAAATTTCCCAACAACTGTTTAGCATAGATGGCTATTATTTTCCAGGCTCATTCTTTAAAATTGATTTTTCAACTCTGCTTTAACTCATTATGATTTTTCAATCGAACACCACTTTAAGTTCTTTGCATATATGCTACTTATCTTCTAGGAAATCCTATTTCGAATTTTAGACGTCTTTCACAAGAATTATGCAAAAAAATGGCTACATGTTTTTTTGTCCTTGCCAAAGAACCGTTTTCTCATGGATTCCCACTGGTTTTCAACCCTTTGGGTCTCTAGTTGAATAGTCACTTATGTCTTAACCATGTAGCTTTTTTCAATGAAACATCATGTTCAGTTCTTTGCATATGTGGATATTTACTTTCATTATCCAAAAATTCCATTTCAACCTTTATGCAATCATCTGTAAATTTTATTGCACATAGTAATTACTGAATAGAATACACCCTTGTCACAATTTATGCTACCCGTTAAAATTGCATGTATACTACATAGACATCTGGCATGCTCCATTCAATATTGTTTGTTGCATCCAAATCTTGTTTTTCTTTTTTCTTATTCACAAAACAAGTTTTATTAAAGGTTAGAACATTGACAATTCCTCTAGTTCTGCATTGTATTTGACATGTTAGGTTTTGTTTATAGATGTATTTTCTCTTGTTTGTTTGAAAAATGATGTTGCATGTTCACTTGGAACTTTGACAATATTGCTAGTTTTGGAATTTTTTTCATATCTTTTGTAATGTGCAAATTGTCTTTTGTCAACTTGGGGGAAACAAAAAGGTCATACCAGTAAACAATTATTTGAAGTGCAACTCATAATTTCAACTTTTGTACAAACAATTATATCACATCCTCCCCATATTTTACATAGCTCTAGGTCAATGGTAGTGTTAACAAAATTTACATTGTTCCTGCACATCTTGGCATTTGCATATAGTCTACGCATGCAACATATATTGCACATCGAACTTGATCACATCTACTTTCCGCATATCCTAAGCTATGTACGATAAGCGTTGTCTCACAGACATCCTACCTTCTGTGAACCCCGTGTTGCTTCTGCAACACCCTACACTGGTTGCAGTTCCCATTACTTCTCTGCATCTTCATCTATGCAATCTCTTTACAAATTGTCGTCGTAGATGTTTTTTACATAGTTCTATGCTAAATGTCATGTCTTCTGCTGACAATTACAGAAACAGAGCTTTGAGAGGACACTTCCATCAACACACTCCACATTGCTTCTATCACATCTTTGTCTTCGGATACTTCTTTCTGCTAAGTTTACCTAGTTCGATGCTAAACATCATATTCTGCACCAAGAACTTTACATGCTATGCTTCTGGCACATGCCAACATTTGCACACTTTACATTGCTCTCCACAGATTTTGCATTTCTTCTGGAACACCCTGACCCTTGCTCTCCTTTATATCCGAACAAATTCACTTCCACACAATGAAAAGAGTCAAAGTGAACATTTGCTTCTACTCGATGTGTCTATTTTTTTTTATGCATAGTCCACTGCCATATGTGATACTCTATGCACCAAACTTTGGTTCCTTTGTTTCCACACACTTTTGACTAGCTCTAATCTGCCAAACATCTACAATTCCATCACTTTCATTTATATCTGCACACATTTACTTCCGTACAATAGAAACAATCAAATCAAACATTTGGTTATGTTATTATTTTTGTTCAATCCTATTATTTGCAATGTTTTAATATCAACCGACTGAGCATCATTATGTTGCTCATGATCAAAATTATTGCAAGTGTTTTATGATTAGTAGCTTCCCTACATGTCTTGTCTCACAACCTACTTATTGGCCTTGTGTACTAGGATCCAATTTCTGAGATTGGACCTATATTTTAAATCAAACATAACAAATATTTAAAACCTTTTTTGTGGTTTCAATAAACAATGAGTCAGAATCATTGTTCATTGCATCTCCTTTACATAGTTGCTCAGGTTATGTATTACCAACTTTTGTACTAAAAAATAAAAAGAATATGTTAAAAGTCAAGTCTAGTTTGACAATTCATTTTAAAAAATAATAAATCATTCATAATTGATCTACAAAATATGTACAAAATATGTTTTTCTTAAGAAAAGTATGAAACTTTTCAACTTCTTATTTATTTCCCTTCCACATTTATAGCATCCTAGACGTGTTCCAACATTTGTAGTTGTTACTCCTTATCCTAAATTCCAAAGACACTATATTGGCTCTTGCATTGATAACATGTATATTTAGCTTTCATTAAATTAATAATTAACACTTATTTTTAATATTAATATACATAAAGATACAAAATAAAATTGCTTTGTTAGATATATGCATAAGAATATTTTATTGTTAATAATATTGACAACTATTAGACTAACTTTTTAAGAGATAACTCGAAATGTTTTAGATGGCTTGTTTTTACAAAGCTTTATGCTAATTAATTTAATTTACTTTTTTTTTTTTTCCTCAAATATTTTAGATTGCTTGACTACATAAAATAACATTCCTATTAGTCATTTCATTAATTTTATTAAGTTTTATTTTACATTGAATAATTTATTTTTTTCTTACTTTTACAAAATTTTATGTTTATTATCCTTACTATAGTATAAACAAAGATTTATATTTTTATAATTATTATAGTATAAACAATAATACTATTTCTTTTTAATGAACAATTAGACTATAATCTCCAAGTGTACTGGAGTTTGTCTTATTTTAAACCAACCAATTCAGATACTCAAAATTCATATTTGGATTAATAAAAAATTAAATTATTAAATCACCATAGAAATGAATCAAAATTATGAATTAAATTATCAAAAAAATAATCAAAAATATGAATTCACTAAATATTTAAATTATTAGATTTTTGGAAAATACTATATGAAAAAACATATTCTAAGTATTTTAGGAAATGATTATTTTAAGATGATATTTTAAAGAAATTTTTGCCAGAAATCTTGTGAAATTTTGTGAGAAATTGTTAAATCTTCAGATTTGAGTGATTATTTTTGTATAATCCTATTACCCTAGAGCTTTTCAACGCACTGAATTCATTTCTATATTAAAAAATAAATTTTAAATAACAAAAATTAGTGATTTCATACAGATTTATATCTTCAAATTCTTAAAAAAAACATTTCTTTAAACAGTTACACAGAACCCATAAAAAAAACCTTATTTTATTATTGTAAAAAAAAATTCGTGCGGATGTTCTGTTCGAGAAAAGCATTGGCCACTTTCAAAATCAAAGTAGGAAAAGTTAATTTCACTTACAGAACAAAACAGTCGAGAAAAACCACTTTTGATAAAATCAAAGACAAGAAAAAAAATCCAACAATGATCCGAAAGTAATTTGCTATGTAGACACTGCATCAATGACAGTTGCAGTGTTACTATCATTTACAGCAGCATTACCATCATTTACAGCGAAGGCAATAAGAATAATCAAGAGCGGGTAGCTGAGTGTGGTCAGACTCCAGTTGATTATGAGCTCCCCCAGAAGAGAAACATTGTGCTTGTCGGTCTGCCAGGCCACCGCTGCTCCTGCACTCTGCACGCCTTTGTAGAATCCACTATATCTGCTCAGAGTCTGCGAATCATCTGCCAAAGCTCCAATCGTCCAATAACATACAGTCTGGAACATGGAGTCCAGTAATCCATAGCTGAAATATAGAACAAATGGCCCTGCAAAAGCAGCCCCGGAGTCTATGAAATCAAGCTCCTGCAAGGGCTTATCCCTGGTATATCTGAGCTGATTGGCCAGCCCACCTCCCCAGATTGCTGTCCCCAGCACCGCAACGATGGCCACGCCCAGAAACCCCCTTTTCTTCCTGTTCTGGAAGCTGAAATCAAGAACGTACCCAATTGCCACAGACCCTACCATCTGTGCGCCCCAGTAAAACACATTGTTGAACCCTCTGGTCCTCACTGTGAAGATCTTGCCATTGACGTTATTGAATTGATAAGTGTAAAAGAAGTTGCTGGCCCATGAAACAGGGAAGAGCAGCAGCATCTTCCAGTTGGAGAATAGCTTGAGAATCTCCATGGCCTCGGTGTGCACATTAGAGTACTTGATGAATGTAGCTCTGCTGCCATCGTCCCTGACCACTTTGCTGGGCGGAAGCAGGGCCAATGTCAGAAAAGCCCCAAAGGCCATGAAGCACATGAAGGCTATATAGGTTCCGTCGCTTACAGACCCGGCCGTCCTGTGATAATTCAATATAAAGGGAATGAAACCCCCTATGACCCCTCCCAGATTGAATATACTCCAGAAGAGAGAAATGTACCTGCCCTTTTTGTCCTCTGTTGGATACGAGGTCATGATCGATCCCTGGCCAGCCCAGAGCAATCCGGCTCCGACACCCAGAATCCCGCCTGCAATAACAGCAAACGTCTCGTTGTGGTGGTGATTGTAATAGAGAAACGAACCGGCATAGAGGATATATGTGGAGCACCCTACGAAGAGGGTTACATGAGGGCCGAGGAGGTTGTAAATCCCGCCGCCCAATATCCCGAACACTGCAAACATCGTATACAGGGCAGTGTTGGCGTCGTTCGCGGCCTGGTCGTTTTCCTGGCCGCCTCCCCCCATTCCCGAGAGGACGTTGAACATGCCCGGGCAACAGAAGCACACCAGCGCAATCAGGACCACCTGAGTAACAGGGGAATTGTAGCGGAACCATTTGGAAGGAGGAATCTCACTGGGCCCCTGTTCTTCATCGAGACTGCTCAATTTTCCATATAAATACATTGCACAAAGCAATTTTCAACAGAATCCCTAATCAATCCAATCCATTTTTCAGATTTTTGTGGATGCCTAATAATCAGAGAGTTACGTTTGAACCCTTCAAATCAGAATTTCTGAGAGGCCGGCGTCTGATTGTGCAATGGGGAGTCGTGGTTTATGAGGGCGTCGCCTAACGATTGGTTAATACGCCTCACCATCGGGCAGTACCCCCATTTTATGTAAAAGTCAACGTTGGATTTTTAGGTGGATCGTAATCGTTTGAAGGTTCGTTGTGACTTGTTAGTCCTTGGTGTATTGTTACTCACCATTCTATTCATTTTATGTTAAATATAATTGCGAATTTTAATTTTATGTTGTATATAAAATTTCAAATTTTATATATAAAATTTTTAAAAGTTTAATTCAAAGTGTATCATTATGTGTTTCAAGGGGTGATGTTTAAACGTTATCTAAATTTGATGATATAAAATTGTGAGAAATGTAATTTTTAATTTTTGATGGTTTAAATTACATTTTAAATTAAATGTATAAATGAATTGAGTGTGTTGAAATTTTTTGGGCATTTGGATTATACATAATTAATCAGTAATCCAACAATTTCTCTTCTAATTTCAAGCTAAATTAAATAAATGATATCCAATAAAACTAACTTAAAAAGTTTAAAATACCTTATTCATTGGTATCCACTTTGCAATACAGTATTCTGCAAGTGAATTATAATAATGTTGAACAATTCAGATCCAATAACCTATAATCCACCCGCCACAGCAGACTCGATATTGCTCTGCCTACCCAGCAGACTCGATATTGCTCCGCGTGAGAAGGACAGTTCACGTTTATATTACCGCATTCACTGGGTGAGGACAGTTCCGAGGAGGCACGGTACGGCTATTACGTGAATCTGTTAATTTTTATAGTGTAGCTGCTCGGATAAGGTGCTTACTATTGACGAATGAAATGTATTTAGTAGTATCTAACAGTCAACTGCTCATACGATCAGGAATTAAATATCAATTCTTCAACGTGGTCACTGAAAGACGCCTTCTGGCAAACTCTGGAAAATACCTCTCTCGATGGTTGCCGTGTAATTGCAAGCACTCACTCTCGACACGGTGATGCTTTTCGTCGGAACGGCAAGCGTGTATCCTCCCGTGTAATCCGTAACTGCTCAGCAAAACATGAATCCTATCCACCTTACTCAGATCGTAGAGCAGTATTATCACTCGATTGTCTTGCGACATATTCATCTGAAGACTGTGCTTTTATATTTCTTCACATCACTTTGAAGAAATTATCTATTCCCTCTGATGCATTCGCATCCGCAGGCTGTGTAAGTTCTAGGGATCTCTTGACTGCATCGTCAATCTTTGAAGTGAAATAAAATAATGGAAACAAAACAAAAAGATGTTTACGACGGCGGCCGTATATAGAAATCTGAGGATGGGAATTAACCACGTGAGACAACGCCTCAACCTATCTTAATTCATTAAAAAGAAATTAGGTTTCAATTGTGTCCTTCGTTCATTGGACAACCAAGTGGATATGGAAATCAAAGTTATTAAATTTTGTAAGGTATTTTCTTTTGCGTTGTTGTGTGTTTTGTGGTTGTTCAAAATCCATTTTTGAATATAAATTTACACTAATAGTATTTTTTTATTGTTCAAAATTTATTTTTGAATGTAGAAATGGATTCGGCATGCTGAAACTCAGATTTTAACAAATGTTTCTGGAAAAAATGATCATTTCATAAAACGTTTAGGCTATGATTTGTTGTACGTTTTGGCATTCCCGACTGTTGGAGTTGTCCCATCTCCGACAATCTCGAAGTTCGCACCTATGACATCTCAATGTTTTCACCTCGGTCCATTGCATACTCTCCCACACCATTTTCCATTTCCTCTGTACTTCGTTTCCATTGCCATGCCATGCACCCATGGATATCCATCAATGCATAAGACATGAAATTTGAATTTAGGCGGGCTTGAAATTTGAACCGAGATGAGGGCTTGAAATTTAAAATTAAATTTAGCGAACACATGTTTAATGGTTATTTGTCTCCGGAGCAAATGCGCTTGGCGATCCAACCCTTGCCCTTGCAATTCTCATTGCAAAGGAACACGAGGGTGATTTTATCGCTGATTTTGGCAATCTAACCCTCACCGTGGTGATTCTTAATGCAGAGAAGGAGCACAAGGTTATTTTAAAGTTGGGTAGTTTCCCTCTGAGAAAGACAATGAGGGTTGTGCAAGAATGCATCGATCAAGGATGGTCTACACTCCCTGCCGACAACCTTCAGATGCTTGTTGTAGAGCCCCTTTTCTGGCTACTAAGGCTTAATCGCTATTAAAAGAAAACTTTAACACCACTCTATACATAACTCATACAGGTATTATAATCCCATTCATTTAAACAAATAAACACCTTCTACACAGAGTATTCATATGAATTACTGCCATAATCAACAATCAATTCTACTTAATATTAATTCATATACACAGCGGAATTCATGATAACATAAGCAACACAGTCCTGCAAAACATGACTAAGGCATAATCAAATACTTATATTTTAACAGTGGTAGATTCCACCAACCAAGTGCAGGCCTTCCACGAACCTCCCAGCCTTAGACCACACTGCTCATCAACTCAGCAGTGGGTCACCCCCGAGCTGGGACTAAGCTCCACCCCAAGGCAAGGAATCCTAGGCTAGGCTGAGGTTACAGGGAAAACATCACATAAAATCTGGAAGGATTCTTCCCAGGATGCCATCTTACGCCCACTATTATCAGACTCTCATTCCCCACATGCCTGTTCCGTCCGGGAGTATACGCCTTCACAAGCACAGTCCATCGGTGCTAACCTCCCCCTCCGAGTCTCAGCAACAGGCCGGATTAGGAAGTCTTAGAGCCCGAAGCTGGTGCTGGACACTCTCTGGAGGAAACCTCTTCCAACAACATCCACCTCCCTCACCTAGAGAGAGATCACACACAGGCTTAATCACAACTTGCGCTGGCCATCAAGCCATGCACAGTCCAGCTCTGCATGGTTACCATAGCCAACTGGAAATACAAACACGACCTCTCAAACAAGCTCAATAATGGCTCGAGGCCTCACAGTGATGGTTCAGAGGAATGCGTGATGAGTAACTCCTGCAGGGGTCGACACAGACTCCACGACTCAGAACGGAGGGTGAGACCGGCTCTTCAGAACAACATAGGCTTTCCCACTGGTTCAACAATGGTGGAATGGTTCAGGGTCTTGGCTTCGGAACAGAGCCTCCACGCATAGGTTCGATCAGTCGGACAGAGGATGTGCACGGACTATCAAAGACAATACCAGGTTCTCGACTCTCGAAAATGCACGAGGTATTTCTGCAAAGGTTGGGTTGGTCGTACTGTTCAGTGCTCCCTACACGCTCAGGTAGTCAGGTGGAATGGAGGAGGAACCCTTCTCACGGCTCACCCTGGCCGTTTTATTCGCATGCGTCAGGGTTGACACTTGTCACCCATGAAATTGCTAGCGTTCCACCAGCACGTGTCTCCCTTGCATGTTCTCCCCTTGCCAGCAACTTAGGATAAAACATAAAATGCACATGTCTTTTGGGATAATATTAAAATATTATTCCCAGGCTTAAGCCCCCTAGGCTCAACACTTATCCCCTTTTCCCACCTTCAGCCCCTAATTCCTTGCCCACCTTATGGATGCTTAGTCCCCCTTTACTCATTCATCGTGGTCGGTCTGCACATGGCGGCGTTTATGTTTTATTAATTGTTCTGCATGATTACATATACAGCAACAAGCTCCTGGCCTTCAACACTTAGGATCCCTGGCCTAACAACACATAAGCTTCCAACTTATAAGAACTCAGCTCACCAGCCTATAAATCATAATTACAATTCCTTTCAGAACATGGTTTACTACGGGGCTCGGCCTTGGGGACACTACAATCCCCCTCCCCTTATTTTTGCACTGTCCTCAGTGAAACTTTACACAACATCTACAAGCTTTTCAAAAATCTTCAAAAAGATGCGGGTACTCTGCCCGCATAACATCTGCATGCTCCCATGTCGCGTCCTCAGGACCGTACCAGGTCCACTGGACCCTTACAAGCTCCATAGCTTGATTCCGAAGTTGTTTTATTTTCCTGTCCAATATGCGCACAAGATGCACTTGCAGGACTTTCTGGTTCCACCTGAATCATATTCCAATCGATTACATGATTAGCATTGGGTATATATATTTCTTAAGTAATGAAATATGAGACACCTTAGGTACAGTCATGGATGCAGTAATGCAACCATATATGCAATGTATATGTATGTATATACAAACAAATTCAATAACATTAAAACTGTATACAACATACACAACATAGAATAAATAGAGAATTGTACTTATCTTTTGATTGAGAGACCTTCCACCCCGTAGCAGAGCTATGACTCTATCGGGCAATGGCTTCCCAAGATAGCCATGGTCCACAATCCTTATCCACATGGTTTAGGCCAAGGTACTAGACCTCAGCAGTACTCCAATCATTCAAACCTCGACAGTACTCCAACCAATGGTCTCTCATTCCCACATGCCTGTCCACCCGGGAGTATACACCTTCACAAGCACAGTCCATCGGTGCTACACCTCCCTTCCTTGGGCTTGGCAACAGGCCGGACCGGAAGTCTTAGAGCACCGTGGCTCCAGGAGTTCCAACTGCCCTCAAAGG
>ML793874.1:416868-439756 GCA_009831015.1 Picea engelmannii | reverse complement strand
AAATATATACATTTTAATTCTTATTAAATATATAATCTTTTATTACCATTAGATACCAAATAATAAATATATACATTTTAATTCTTATTAAATATATAATCTTTTATTACCATTAGATACCAAATAATAGTAACACTTATTATCCATATTTTAAATGTTTTTATTATTTAAATAAATAATTAATTTTTTTATTTAGATAATTAATTATAACATATTTAAATAATTATTTTTGTATTTAAATAATTAAATATATTAAATTTAAATAATAGTAAAAAAGTTATAACAATAATTAAATAAAATAATAATTAAAAAAATTATTATGATAAATAATACCATGTATATATGTTTTTAAAATTTAAATACAAAATTTAAAAAGATTTAATAGAGTATCAAAAATATATGTTTTTAAATTTTAAATACAATTTTTTTTTTTTTTAATAAAGTATCAAAATCGTTGATTAAAAAATAAAATATGACACTTTATCATTGAACATGAGAAAGCATATGTTACATTTAAAAAAATAAAACATAGATATATTTCTTTCCCTAAATTTTTAAAACCAATTTAATAAATAAAACAATTAAAACAATATATTAAAATTATAAATCAATCACTATATTAATTTGTATTTAAATAATTAAATATACTAAATTTAAATAATAGTAAAAAAAATTATAACAACAATTAAATAAAATAATATATATATATATATATATTTTTAATGATAAATAATACTATGTATATATGTTTTTAAACTTTAAATGAAAAAAATAAAATAAAATAATAGAGTATCAAAATATATGTTTTTAAATTTTAAATACAAAATTAAAAAATCTTTAATAAAGTATCAAAATCATTAATTAAAAAATAAAGTATGACACTTCATCATTGAACATGAGACTCAATTATGAAAGGATATGTTAAATTTAAAAAAAATTAAAACATAGATATATCTTTTTCTCTAAATTTTTAAAACCAATTTAATAAATAAAACAATTAAAACAATATATTAAAACCATAAATCAATCACTATATATTAATTTTTAATTTAATTTTTTTTAGTTGAGACTGCATCTCACCAATAACCAGGATCTCTTATTTATGGGAGACACTTTCAATTATCTTGTCTTCAATTTGTCACAAGAAAATACCTCAACAGACTTGAGAAATCAAGGAGAATAAGGCGTGCGAGCTTTGGGAATTCACTAACCCAACTAGGCAATCGTTCCACATCGCGAGGCCGAAGAGAGGAGCTTTCCATATTTTTCATCGCCTCCATATCCTATGGAAGATAATCTTGATTTGCATTGTCAAAATTCAGAAAGGATATCTCATCCTCGACCATTCCCCTCCTTCACTTGTGATTTTATGTCTACCCTGAAAACCTGAGACGACTCTAACTTTGCAGGTCCTTTAAACAAGTATATTTTCTTTCCTCACTTGCGTCCTCTTCAAAATCCAATGGAATGGTCTTCCACAATGTCAATCTTTCCAATGAAACCAATTTCGAGATCCAACATGGAAGATGGCTTAGCCAGTTGCATCTGCTTATGTCGAGGGCCTTCATACGTTTGAGTTCACTTATCCTCTTTGGAAGGCACCACAATTCATCACAGTTACTAAAATTCAAGAATTGAAGCTCTTTCAAGTCGCTAATGATTTCCAGAAATTCCCGGATGCCCCTGCAACTATATAGTTTGAGGGAGGGAAGATGTTTCAGACTTATGATAGAAGGCAACAAAAACGTTATGTAGACCCTTAGTTAGGGAAACTCATTCAAGAATCTTCCACGAAATTATTTAATGACATTATTCTCCCTTAATAATAGAACTGGGAGGGACAAAAGCATAACTGGGAGGGACAAAAGCATAACTGGGAGGGACAAGCATCTGAAGGTTGTCAGCATGGAGTGTAGACCATTCTTGATCGATGCATTCTTGCACAACCCTTGTGGTCTTCCTCAGAGGGAAACTGCCCAACTTTAAAATAACCTTGTGATCCTTCTCTGCAATGAGAATCTCCAAGGAGAGGGTTGGATTGCCAAGCACAATCTGGCCAACTTTAAAATAACCCACATGCTCCTTCTCTGGAATGAGAATCACTAGGGTGAGGGTTGGATTTCCAAGCGCATTTGCTCTGAAGACAAATAACCATTAAACATATATGTTCGCTAAAATCAATTTTAAATTTCAAGCCCGCCTAAATTCAAATTTCATGTCATATGCATGCATGGATGGATATCCATGGGCACATGGCATGGCATGGCAGTGGAAACCTAGAACAAAGGAAACGAAAAATGGTGAGGGAGAGGAGGTCTGTGCCTGAGCAAGGTGAAAACATCGAGATGTCAAAGGTGAAAACATCGAGATTGTTGAAGATGGGACAACTCTGACAGCTTGGAAATCCAAAACATAGAACAAATAGCCTATGCCATTTTCTAAATATAGTTTAAGCCCCCGTTGTCCCTGTATTTTTATATTGTTAATATACACGTTTATGTTAGTGATGACTTCCTCCGTGTCAATTTTAGTACACACATTTTTTTTCCAGTTAAAAAAGATTAGTGTAACCTATTTTTTGTTGTTGTGAGAAGCAACTTGATCACACCAATTGAATTAGTGATCATTTAATTGTATTTTTTTTAAAAGTTGGTGAGTGGACAATGAAAATTAAATAGCTAAAGAATAACTTAGAAAAGTTAGAGAGGATTTTCATTTTACTCCATTTGAATTGAAGATATTTAAAAACATTATAAGAGGAACAAAAGACAATTGCAAAAAATGAAGAAAACTTTTACTACGAGAGCTATTAGATTTGTTGTGTGTAAAATAAAAGAGAGTGTTGCCTATACATAACAATGGAAGAGGCCCAATGGATAACAATCATGCCTGGGTAGATAAGAATTCCAACGTGAGCTTACAACTAATGCTAGTTGGATGCATTGCAAAACAACAATACGGTGGAAAATAAAACTAACATCCCCACTTAAGCGAAACATATGGAGTAAATGTTATGTTCCAAATGCTTAAGATGTCAGAATAAACCAGAAGTACAAACCATGTACAAAAATGTGAGCATGGAGCACCACTCCAATATACATAAGAGAGATGAGTTACACGATAACTCCTTAAAGAATAGGAGAACCTCCTCCAAATACTCAATTACATTCATACACCACAATTCACATGTCCTCAATAATGAATACATGATCTCTCTATATACGTATTCCCACACTACACATGAGGCCCCTTTACTATTATTCCGACCCTATTACATATACATTTACACATTATATGTATATTTTGCCCCATATATTCCCTCCTTGGGGTCATATCATATAAAATTAAAACCATATATGCCCCCCTCGGGTCATAACACCATTTTATCGAAGATGTTGTAATTTTAACCTCAAAATTAAAAAGGAGGTGTTATTAGTACTAACAACAATTTTTGATTCGGGAATCAATTTTAAGGTATTTGTTCGTAATGGTACCAGTTTTTAAGGCCATGATTTCAAATGAGATGTAATTTTTGTTAGCACTCTGTAAATTTTGTCCGGCTGAATAGAAAAATGACAGAGGTAATTGTTTCAACCTACTTTAGAGCTGGGCACTAGCCTGCTCAACTCAAAGAGGGCTCTCTCATGTCACTAGGTATTTCTTTAGAAATCAGTAGCTGGATTCAGATTGTTTTGGGGGATTTTTATAAATTTTGCTGGCAAAGAATGGGAGGGACTCTTGGGACTATGGAGTCAAAATTCTAAAAGTGAAGGAAAACAATGACTAGTCGGTAGAACTCTCCAGAGTGTAAAGGATAAATGAGGTAATGAATTTGAGTTGTTAATTGAGTTTAATCAGGGTGTAAGAAGAAAGAGAAAACAAATAACTGCAACAGAGCATTACTGAAATTAATTATGAATTAGTTAAGAGGAAATTCACACAGTTTAAATTGCTTAAGCCGAGAGCATCACAAGATGAATTATGAGATTTTAACTATCCAATTTAAACAGAAGACAGTGCAAATGGAAATAAATAACACATGAAATACATACAATGAGAGAAGACAAACTCATATCACCACCATTAGAATCTTTTCATAGAGACTTCCAAAGCTTCTTCATATGTATTCAATTCAGCTCAAGAAAATTATAATGTAGTTCAAAACAACTAAGAAAGTTCCCTTGCACTTCTGCCAACATTAATTCATTCAAAAATACTAGTACTTATACAGTTCGATTACAATGGATGAGACTGAAGCATTTCAATTTCTAAAACTAACTAAAATAATTACAATCCAATGGTTTCGGTAGGCGAACCGATTTACAATGATTTAAACAAAACACATTTCATAAACTAGGGATGGATCACTCTGACTACTCGACTTCCTTTGTGCCATCTGTCTTGCTCCGATCTCCTGTTGAACTTGTCAGTTTAGTGACACCTGGAGGTTACTTACTGGTCCCTGGAAAACTACATTTATTCCTGCCCAGCCGCACGATCTCCTTCCACTATGAGTCAGAAGGAATCTTGTAATCCATAATTTCCTTTATCAAAATCTCCAGGTCAATGCAAGTAGCATAAGACATAGTTGGCAAACCGGTCCTTACTATCTTAAACTTATTCAAAATCTCAAAGTTTGCGACCAAATATTCCACCAAACTAGGTCCCTTTAGGTTCTCTTCCAGGCCTTCAAATTTGGAATGATCCATTCTGCACTGAGTGAGGAGAGAATTGCATTCCTGTTGATAGTATAATTTCCCTTTACCATCCCAAAATGGTGGGAGGCCCTTGAAAAACAATTGTTCAAATGTATCCTTAAATTCTTGTATACTCTATTCTATTTGCACAACTTTGGTTTGAATCGAGTTAAGAGAATTGTGCTTAGCGATGATCCTCCTAGCCCAAATGATCAATGCAGTTCTGTCAATTACCCCAACGGTCTGAAGATCATCACTGGGCACAAACTTTAGCAAATTAATAATGTTCTGGGCCCATTCCGAGGGATTTTTCTCCAGTGTCTCATTAACAACAATACATCTGCTTCGAGCAGTGATAGCCATGTTGTCTTTTTCATTTATTAAATTCAGATAAACCCTGAACTTAGAAGCTTCAGCAGAAACAACATCCCATATTACATGTTTATCTCCTTGTAAAAATACTTTTCCCTTCAACCTCGTCTTCAACTTTTTCACCCTTTCTTGCAAATCTTGATTCTCCTTTTGGAATTGGGCCATATTTTCATCCTTCATTTTCATCTCTTGCTGCATCTTTTCTATGACCTCCTTAAGGCTCTTGATCTCCCCTGCCTTTAAGCTTACTTGAGACACAACCTGAACCAATCCATTAGTGCTTGATCCAGTTTCTGTAGTAGAAGGTACAATAGCCACAATGTTTGATTTTGCTGCCTGTCCTTGTGACCAACTTTCTTTTTCTTTTTCCAATCGCAATACTATGGCTTTGTAATTTAGTTCTTCATGTCTGAATGTCTCCTTTTCTTGCTCTAGAGCAACTAGATCTATTGTTTGTGGATGTTCTATGGCATACATCTTCAACTTCTTCTTCGGGCTTTGGATCATATTCTCTTTCTCATCTAAAGAAGCTTTTACCCCTTGAGGGCCTTCAGATTCCAATATTTTGACTTGTGTCTACCAGACTCTGCTGGATGCCTTTTCCTACTTCAATTGTCCATCCAATTTGAGTGCATGGGTTGTCAGTCTTGAAACCCTCAGACTCAGAATCAAGTAGTCTGAATGTATCATGTCACTAGTGTTTCTGTGGAACTTTACCTTTTCTGGGGCACCAATATTTTCATAATGCAGATTGATTTCAGACACTTTATCCTCATCTTCCACCACTATGTTAAAAGTATTTCTTTCTACATCCCTAACTAAGAACATGGAAGACTTATGCTGGGAGATTCTTTCTACCTTGGGTATCAAATCTCTTATTTCACTATTGGTCACATTTCCTTTCAAAACATACTGATTCGCTAAATCTTCTTTGGATTGGTAGACTGCCCTAGGTGTCTTGCTAAAGACATGTTTCTTTATGCTGAAATCCCTTGAGGTGCTTTCACCTTGTGGCATGCTCTCTGTATTAGCCTCTTCATTTTTTGGTTCCGCTCTCCACCATTTCCATGCTCATTTTCTCCTTAGGTTCTTCCTCTTCCAGGTTTACTATCTGTGGGGACTGTGTGATCTTCACCTTATTGAGAACATTTTGTTGACTACTAGTGCCCAAGGCCTCTGAACTGCTCCTCTTGTTATAAATACTCATCTTGGGAGCTTTAATAATCAACCTTGGAGAATTTTTATGTGTCTAGATCTATTGTGGGGATGACTCTATTTGTTGTGTTTGATCAGGTTGGAAAGTGACTTCCATATATGCACAGGTTTACAGATTTGTCAGTTTATCAAATCCTTCAACATGCTCATGCTCATAGGGGACTTGTTTGCTCATTAGTATTATCTTAGATATGACCTGATACAGATCATATTTCCTCCCTTGTAACTGTGCAAATCCAAATTCATTGATCTTGGCCTGGATCTGAGGCAAACAGAATCTAGTTTTTACCACACATGGTCCTATTATGAAGGGAAACTTTAAGTTAGATGCTTTGTGTGTCTTGAGAAAATGTTTTGTTTCTGAGATGATTATTTTCCTAATGAATTCCAGGGCAAAGACTCTAGGATTCAAGAAAACAAGAAAAAGGTAAGGTCCTTGTTGATAACCATATACCAAAATCATAGTAGAGTGCATGAACAACACCCAATCTCGTACCCGATTCTCTGGATTAGGCTGTAAATAACTTTTCATTTCTTCCAAAACCCTTGGCAGGCCGGTGCTGAAGATCAAGATGTAAAATATAGACACGATCTTTTTTATAAAAATGAGCATTGTGATCCTTTTGCATTTAGTCAAGATGAATGCAACTTCAGGGAACTTTGTACTATTTGTTTCCAGGAACATTCTCAGCAAGTGCGTGTGATACCTGAAGTGTCTCAGTGAATTGAAATTTACCAGTAGTTTGTGCATATTGTTAGCGATGAACTCTTCAAAACTGATATGGATCAACTGACTAGACTCTGAGTGGAAAAACGTCAACAGGAAACCCAACATGACCTCTACTAAAAAATTGTCATTGTCCAATATTAGAATTTGACTGAGTATGGAGCAGGCCCATTGGACCTCAATAACCATGACGCTTACACTGATAGGTAACGACAGACTCTCATAATGATGTTCGGTTATAACAATGGTCTGTAAAAATAGGGTTTTGACTTCGGGGGGGAATTATCTGTAGAATGTTATTAGTTTCTCTTCCATGAAGGGCTCTAACACCGCAGGGGAAGAATCTGGTATACTGAGGGCGTGTAGAATTGACGGGCTATCTATTTCGCATAATACCTTTGACCCTAACTTATTCAAAATGACCTTTTCTTCTTGTGAATAATGTTCTGCACACCAGCTTATGAACTTTGGGAAAAGGAAAGTGACTTCGACGGCATAACGGGTAATGGAGGCTTGGGCCGCTTTGAGGAAGGGTATTCGTTTCCCAGCATTGTCTAACAAATTGGCTCTGGATATGAAAATGGGTGAGATGGTTATTTCTGTGTCAAATACATCAGAGTCCCTGTCAATTAGGGCTTCTTCTTTAGAGGTGGGGTCTTTCTCTGTTACGGATAAAATGACAGGATTCATGGCCATGATGAAAAATACCTGTGAATCAACAGAGAATGTGTGGGTCTGGTTCACTGTTGAGCTTTAGTTTCAAATAGAGAATTTGCACCAATTTTCAAATGATATGAAATATCATAAAATAATGACCAGGGCCCTCCTTTTATATAAGCTTTTCGATATTGGGGGCAAGAGAAAACGGTTTTGGGTAGATCTCTTTTCACCCCAATATGGCTCTAGAGGCACCACATGTCTGTGAGGTGAAACCACAGTATTTTTTCCGGCAGTCTCTCGAGTGATTAACCTTCGTGCTATTTCCCCGCCCGATATGTCTCCTGACCATCAATTTGGGTTGTTTAAGATTTGTGGCCCACCAGACCCCATCAACTTCCGCGCCTTCGCTATATTGGCCCTTATTTGTTAGATATGACTTGATCCTCCAAACTATCATGCCTCCACCCTGATGTATCTCCTCGCCAACTTTTGAGACTTGGATTCCATGAAAGGAAAATTGTTATGGTGATAACATAGGCTCCAACTCGGGATGCTATCCTCGCTATGAGGTAGAAAAGAACGACATACCAAGTGCCTACCCATTGGGTAGTGATTTATTCGTGTAGTTTGAATCTGCCAACCATTATTCAAAACACTCAAAATCGATCCATCACAGCTCAGGGCCATCACCTCGGGCATCAACTATGCATCTTTTATTCCAACTTCTTCATGCGAAAAGAAAATATAAAATGATTATGTACAATGAATGGAAGGGGTGATAATGTTTAAAAAATATAATGCTTGAGAAACCTGCCATTCGTAGGCCCTCCTCCAATGATATCTCCATTACTCTCCTGTAGAATGTAGGTGTTACTTCCATGGTATGCCACAATTTTGAACGGGCCCAGCCATAGGTGATCAAATTTCCCATGTTTTCCCTTATCTTCATTTATGGCATCCCATTTCAGTACCAAGTCTCCTAGTTTGAAGTTATCCACCTTGGTATGTCTATCGAAAGCCACTTTGATATTGTCTTGGCGCAATTGAGTATTTTCAAAATATTTTTCTCTGGTTTGTTGTACACTGATGAGTTCATCCTTCCTTCTCCGTGTGGCATCTGTCTCTGCATCTTGCTCCTGCAACAGTCTCATTACTGGCAACCCCAATGTAGTAGGAAAAATTGCTTCATTGCCATAGACAATCTGAAAAGGTGAGGTGGCAATGGACCTCTTTGGGGTGATTCTATCAGCCCATAATGCACGAATGAGCTTTTTGTGCCAAGCCTTTTTATTTTCTTGCAACAACTTTTTTATAATTCTGGTGAGGCTCTTGTTTGATGACTCAACTAACCCATTTCCCTAAGGGTAATACGAAGTGGAGTGGCCAAGTGTTATGTTGTAGTCACTGCAAAATTTCTCCATCCTTTTAGACTTAAAGGCTGCTGCGTTGTCTGTGATGATTTTTATTGGACATCCGAACCTAGATAAAATATTTTCTTCCAAAAACTGGATGATGACAACATCCATCACTTGCCTGGTGGGTGTTGCCTCGATCCATTTAGTGAAATACTATGTTAAGCATATAGGGGCTTCTGCAGTGCAAGATATTAGATATTATTTTCGGGATTAACTACGTAGTGTAAGTCATTAATATATGACCCATATTCATGAGTATTAGTCGCAATTGACCAATAATTATCATGATTTGAATAGTCCACTTAGCACTCATTGCATCGGGTGATGTTCACAGGGGTGAAGAAATGTGATTAAAACCAACGAAATGAATCGCATAACATCAATCATCACTTCTGGGGCTTTCACCCGGTAACCAGGACTTCCCAGGTGGTCACCCATCCCAAAACGCCTTTGGCTCAAGCACGCTTAACTGTGGAGTTTTTCCCACAATCAATCCCACTTAGCTTGCTACTCCATTTGAAAAACCTTAGCAAGTATTGTGCCTTATGAACTACCTAGTTAGAGCTCCCTTAAATCTTATTATTTAAGCATATAGGGGCTTCCGTAGTGCAAGATATTAGATATTATTTTCGGGATTAACTACGTAGTGTAAGTCATTAATATATGACCCATATTCATGAGTATTAGTCGCAACTGACCAATAATTCTCATGATTTGAATAGTCCACTTAGCACTCATTACATCGGGTGATGCTCATAGGGGTGAAGAAATGTGATTGAAACCAACAAAATGAATCGCATAGCATCAATCATCACTTCCGAGGCTTGCACCTGGTAACCAGGACTTCCTAGGTGGTCACCCATCCCAAGATGCCTCTGGCTCAAGCATGCTTAACTATGGAGTTTTTCCCACAATCAAGCCCACTTAGCTTGCTACCCCATTTGCAAAACCTTAGCAAGTATTGTGCCTTATGAACTACCCAGTTAGAGCTCCCTTAAATCTTATTATTTAAGCATATAGGGGCTTCCGCAGTGCAAGATATTAGATATTATTTTCGGGATTAACTACGTAGTGTAAGTCATTAATATATGACCCATATTCATGAGTATTAGTCGCAACTGACCAATAATTCTCATGATTTGAATAGTCCACTTAGAACTGAGTGGACTATTCAAATCATGAGAATTATTGGTCAGTTGCGAATAATACTCATGAATATGGGTCATATATTAATGACTTACACTACGTAGTTAATCCTGAAAACAATATCAAATACTATGTTGTTGTTAGAATCCACTTGTGTTGGGATGAAGACTGTGGATGTATGTCCCCTATGAATTCAAGACCCCACTGTCTAAAAGGAGCTTCCACAGAGATGGGCTTCAAAGGCAGAGGTTGCAATTTTTTTTTTTCCTTCAAAAATCTGACATTCATGGCATCTTGAAATCCCTTTATAGACATCAGAAAAGATGTTGGGCCAACAAAACCTAGCTCGCAAGATTTTGTGCACAGTGGTTTTCCAATAATGATGACCTCCACAGTCACCCTTATGAAAATCTTTGATGGTCTTCTCAACTTCCTCTTCTAGCAAATAGCTCAGTAAAATTCCCCTAGGATCCTTCCAATATAGGGATTGATTTACTATACAAAATTTTGTTTCTTTTAGTTTCAAGAACCTTGCCTTCGTTTTACTTAATTCAGTAGGAGCCTGCAATTTTTTGAAAACAAAGATGATATCTTCATACCATGTGGAGTAAAGAAATTTATGGGATATTTGTGGAGTCACCCTCTCCTCTTCTTCACCTTCTGACATGTATCCGATGAAATTTATTCCTAAGAGTTCACAACTGGTCTGTGCCATCAACTTCGCAATCCCCTGTCCTTTGATCAACTTGGTGGGTTTGATCTCAAGGTCATATTCTAACAACACTATTATCCATTTTTCCCTTTTTCCTTCAGGATCAGGTTGGGTTAAGATGTCTTTCACTGAGTCGTTGGGTACATAAGCAGTAGTATGGGAATGCATGATGTAAACTTTGAATTCTTTCAAGGCCTTGACTAAAGCATATGCTTGCTTCTCCATGATGTCATAATTCAGAGGAGCATCCCTCAACATCTTGTTGTAATATGCTATGGGGTTCTCAAAATTTTGGTCATCGTTCTGGAGTAAAACACCAACAATTGTGTGTTCTAAGGCGAAGGAGAAAAATATGAAATCCTTTTTGAAATTAGGACTGGCTAGTACTGGAGCCTTGGTCAATGCCACCTTGATGTCTTCAAAGGACTTTCTGGCTTCAGGAATCCATTTTATTTCATTTCCCTTCTTGAGCATGTTGGTAATATGTTTTATGATTTCAGCCAAGTTAGGGATGAATCTTCTAAGAAAATTCACTTTTCCCAAGAAAGATTGTACCTCCTTTTTACTTCTGGGTATGCCAATTTTCAAGATTCCTTCAACTCTACTGGGATCTACTTTTATCCCCTCTTTCGAAATAATATGACCCAACAACTTTCCTTCTTCCATGGAAAAATTTGACTTCTTGGGATTCAATGATATACCAAACTTCTTGCATTTTTCAAATGCCTTTCTTAGATGCTTGAGGTGTTCCTCATCTGAGGCAGAACACACAGTGATATCATCCAGGTAGATAATAATGAACTTGTCCTTCTCGTCAACAAAATCTATGTCCATATCTCTTTGAAATGTTACCCCTACATTCATGAGCCCCAAAGGAATCTTGGCGTACATGAATGTTTCCCAAGGTGTTGTGAATGTTGTCTTTTGTTGATCATTAGGATGCACCATAATATGATTATACCCAGAGAAACCATCCAACATTGACATTTTTTGAGAGCCTACCACCTTTTGTAAAATGTGATCCATCTTAGGAAATGGGTAGGTGTCCTTTAGAGACACCTTGTTTAGATTTATGAAATCTACACACAACTTGATCTCTCCACTCTTTTTTCTGACTAGCACCAGATTTACTACCCATTTGGAAAATCTCATGGATACTATGATTTTGGCTTAAAATAACTTCTTTACTTGTTTCTCAATCAAGGGTAGAAACAAAGGGTTTATCCTTCTCAGTTTCTTTTTGAATGGCTTGTGATCTTCCTTTATTAGGATAACATGCTGAATTATACTGGTATCATAGACTTTCAGCTCATCATAACTCCAAGAAAAAACATCATTGAATTCTTTCATTAATTTGACATACCTTTCCTTGACTGCAGGTCTGAGTGTTCTGGATAGCTTAATGATCTTTGGATCTTCTTGAATCCCAATATTGCAATCTTCCACATGCACTTCATTTATTGTAATCTTTGGACTTCTGGCCACATCATTATTATCAAAGAGTTTCTCCAAATGGACCAGCCCCTTGGGAATGATATTTCTCTTTAGCTGAACGATATCTTTGCCTGCAATTTGATTGTCGAAGTAACCGTCTGTGGTGAAAGCAGCTGCATCTACTTCTTCATCACAATATTCATCATCAATGTTCAAATTCTTGAATTCGTTCTCCATCTTGAGGAAGCTTTCTATCTGTTTGTCGTCTTCAAAAACTTGCCAGTGCTTCATATTATCTGGTACTGCTGGCCTGTACTTGACCTCAACCTTGTAGCTTTTGTCAGGGAAAATTGGAACTTTGAAAACTGTTGCTGAGGTAGCCAAGGAATCAACAACCTGATTCTATTCTCTTGGAATTGTTGAAAGATTACACTCTGGAAACTTCTCAAGGAGGTCGAGTACCAGATTCCTATAAGCCCTCAATATAGGGTGTTTTTCTTGGTATATTCCTTTGATTTGATTTATAATTATCTCAGAGTCTCCATGTAAAACAATTCTTTTGGAACCTCATCCTTTCAAAACTTTCAACCCCAATATTAATGCTTCATATTCTGCCAAGTTATTTGTGCACTCAAAACCAAGTTTATAAGAACACAATTTCGAATCTCCTTTGGGGTGATTGATCCAAATGCTAGATCCCTCTCCTTCTCTGCAGGAAACCCCATAAAAAATCATCTTCCATAGTTGATCATCCGCTTCATCCTGTTGTTTTGAATACTCTTCAATCTGTTGATCAGATTTCTCAGTCACATCAATTTCTGGTTCTTTTTCTTCGCAACATAGGTCATTGAAGAAAATGGAAGATCCTAACTCGGTTTCCACAGAGTAGATGTGATGATTACTTGGTTGTGACTTGTTGCTAACCATGTACTTAAGAAAAACCTCTCTGTACAATCTTATGTCTTGACAAAAGAAAAGGATAGTGTCTTATGACATGTCCATATGGAGAGTTCCCTTTAATTTTGCAGCCGATGACCTAGACAACAACATGCCAAATTTTGGAGGGATATCAACAACCACTACATCCATAACCATGTTCTTTGCTATGATTTGTGCCAAAGACACCACTATATATTTGATCAGGCCAAGGAATTTCACCTTTATTGAATAGAAAGAAAACAGATCTTTATAAGGTCTTGTGACTTCCAGGCCCAATTGGTCCATGACCACTTTGGGCATCAGGTTGTGAGATGCTCCTGAATCCAACATAGCGTTGTGCAGAGTCATATCATGGATTTTCAGACTGACATAAAAAGGGGGTACTTCTTTAGTATCACCATTTTCTTCTACTCTTGGTCCAAATAAGATGGTTGGGTGATCATATTGTATGTTTAGTGTATCAGAGGTTTGTTCCATCTTAAGCATCCTGATAATATGTTTTCTATATTCAATATTCTTGATTAATTCATTAAATGGTACATAAATTTTGATCTTGTCCATCTCACTTTCAAAATTAAAACATGATGAGGTCTTCTCTACCTCTTTGGTGACCGTTTCTTTCCTTGCCTCCAATATTCTCTTCTAGGGTTCTTTTTTCTGCTTTCCTTTGTCCACAATACCCTTTGCGGAAGAATCCTTTGAAGTAGAGTCTTTTGCAGCTGAATCCTTTGCAACTGAATATTTTTTGGGCTGACTTGAAGAAGGTATGTTACTCTAAGCTTATTTGGTGGGGTTTCCCTTTGGAGGGTTTGGAGGTACCTTTTGATTTTGAAGGTTGTATTATCTTTGGAATTTCATGATGGATTTTTTCAATCCTGTCTGGTAATCTTCCCTTTCTACTGAAATCCTTTTCTCCTCATCTTGCAAAAATATCTCACTTGCATCCATGAACTGGTCATGTTCTTCTTTAGTCAAAAATACCTCTGTTTCATTATCACCACAACAGTTCATGTTGTCTTCAAAATACCCATCATAATCCTCATTTAGATAATTATTTTGGAAAGGAGGCCTTATTTGTTTTTCTCCCTGATTTCCTTGGTTTCCCCGATTCACCTGGTCTGCTTGATTCGCTTGATTTGCCTGATTCCCCTGATTTCTTAGCTCTCTTTGTCTAATTTGTGGGATTGCTGGTCTCCTCGGATTTTTGGGTGGACCATCAGCCTATTCTCTGTGGTTAGTCCTATTACCTAGAGTCATCATTTCCATCATTCTCTCCATGGTTCTCATCATTGTCTCAAACCTTTGTTCTGATGTTTGTGAGGTTGAATACTGTGCCTTCTCTTGAGTTTTGTTCATGTACCTGCTAGAGCCAAATTTTATCTTTCCTGAAACCATTAGATTCACTTTGAATTCTATGGCATCAGTCATCATATCATCTAATGTAGCAGATATTCATTCTCTTAATAATAAATAAAAATCACTTTCAAAAGAATCAACATATCTGAGATGAGAAACTTTGGAAGGGGGTTTTACCTAAGAAAGAATCGAATTATAGACCTTCATGAATCTGGCTGAAAACTCCTGCACTATTTCATCAGGTGATCTCTTCATGTTGTTGTACTGGGTCAACAACTGAAGGGGATTTTTCTTGTCTCCCCATTTTGCAAGGAAGATGGTTTCGAAGGCCTAGAAATCTACGATACTAGCTGCTGGAAGGGATCTGAACCACTTCCTCACTTCTCCCGCAAGACTTTGTGTAAATAACCTCATTTTCACATCTTTGAAGTCCACCTCTTCCAAGTTTATGAAATCATTAAACTAGTCTAGATGCTTCTGGGTTGATATGTTGCCTTCAACATCATATAGTTTGATCCTTAGGTTATAATCTTGAGGTAAATCATGCAGTTGAGCAGACAATATGAGGGGAGAAAATATAGCTTCCATGGTTGTTGTGAGGGGATGGAGTGGTTGTTGGTTCTGAGCAGGGATTACTATAGGCCTGGAAGATGCGGCTAAAATCAAATCTTGGAATCTCTTTTCATCAAAGATGGTCTCGCTTAAACAAGATTCAGATTTAGTTCTGAATAGAGATTGCTTGAATTTCTCATCAAAATCAAGGTATTCAATGCTCATTACTCTGTCCTATGGTAAAGAAAAATATTGGTCCAGATGTAGCACTAGGGTTACTAGCTTTTCTTTTCTTTTGTGTACAATATTTTCGATGTCAGACACAAGGATTGGAGCTTCTGGGTCTGGGTTGCTCCTGGTGTGAATTATCTTGGTAGCCAAGATTTCTATCTCACACTATTTGGTGCAACTAGTCTCTTAGTAACGAAGTCACTAGGATAAAAATAATCTCATCTAGTAAGGTATTTGATCCACTTTCACCCTCATGGATCAAACTAAAGATTTTAAGTCATTTTTCCCAGGGACGATTTTTCAATTTTGTCCCTGACAACGGTGCCAGAATGTTAGCACTCTGTAAATTTTGTCTGGCTGAATAGAAAAATGACAGAGGTAACTGTTTCAACCTACTTTAGAGTTGGGCACTAGCCTTCTCAACTTAGAGAGGGCTCTCTCGTGTCACTAGGTATTTCTTTGGCAATTAGTGGCTAGATTCAGATTGTTTTGGGGGGTTTTTATAAATTTTGTTGGAAAAAAAGGGGAGGGACTCTTAGGGCTATGGATTCAAAATTATGAAAGTGAAGGAAAACAATGACTAGCTGGTAGAACTTTCCAGAGGATAAAGGCTAAACGAGGCAATGAATATGAGTTGTTAATTGAGTTTAAACAGGGTGTAAGAAGAAAGAGAAAACAAATAACTGCATCAGAGCATTACTAAAATGAATTCTGAATTAGTTAAGAGGAAATTTACATAGTTTAAATTTCTTAAGCCAATAGCATCACAAGATGAATTCTGAGCTTTTAACTATCCAATTTAAACAGAAGACAATGAAAATGGAAATAAAGAACACAGGAAATACATACGATGAGAGAAGACAAAACTCACATCACCACCATGATTAGAATCTTTTCATAGAGACTTCAAAATCTTCTTCATATGTATTCAATTCAGCTCCAAAAAATTACAATGTAGGTCAAAACAACTAAGAAAGTTCCCTTGCACTTCTGCCAACATTAATTCAATCAAAAATCCTAGTACTTATACAGTTCGATTACAATGGTTGAAACTGAAGCATTTCAATTTCTAAAACTGACTAAAATAATTACAAGCCAACGATTTCGGTAGGCGAACCGATTTACAATGATTTAAAAAATGAACATTTCATAAACTAGGGAAGGATCACTCTGACTGCTCAGCTTCCTCTGCGCCATCTGTCTTGCTCCGATATCCTGTCAAACTTGCTAGTTTGGTGACACCTGGAGGTTACTTACTGGTCCCTGGAAAAATGCATTTCGTCCTTCTCAGTCGCACGATCTCCTTCCACTGTGAGTCAGAAGGAATCTCGTAATCCATCATTTCCTTTATCAGAATCTCCAGATCAATGCAAGTAGCATAAGACATATTTGGCATCCCTGTCTTTACTGTCTTAAAATGATTCAAAATCTCAAAGTCTGCGACCAAAAATTCCACCAAACTGGGTCCCTTCAGGTTCTCTTCCAGGCCTTCAAATTTGGAATGATCCATTCTGCACTAAGTGAGGAGAGAATTGTATTCCTCTTGATCGTATAATTTCCCTTTACCATCCAAAAATGGTGGGAGCCCCTTGATAAACAATTGTTCAAATGTATCCTTAAATTCTTGTATACTCTGTTCTATTTGCACAGCTTTGGTTTGAACCGACTTGAGAAAATTGTTCTTAGCGATGATCCTCCTGGCCCAAATGATCAGTTTTTTATTTTACCCCAATGGTTTGAAGATCAACAGTGGGAACATAATTTATCAAATTAATAGTGTTCTAGGCCCATTCCGAGGGCTTTTTCACTAGTGTCTCATTAACAACAGTACATCTGCTTCGAGCAGTGATAGCCATGCTATCTTTATCATTTACAAAATTCATATAAACCCTGAACTTAGAAGCTTTAGTAGAAACATCATCCCAGATTACATGTTTATCTCCTCACAACAATAGTTTTCGCTTCAACCTCGTCTTCAACTTGTTCACCCTTTCTTGCAAATCTTGATTTTCCTTTTGGAATTGGGCCATCTTTTCATCCTTCATTTTCATCTCTTGCTGCAGCTTTTCTATGACCTCCTTAAGGCTCTTGATCTCCCTTGTATTTAAGATTACTTGAGACATAGCCTGAACCAATCCATTAGTGCTTGATCCAGTTTCTGTAGTAGAAGGTACAATAGCCACCATGTCCGATTTTGCTGGCTGTCCTTGTGACCAAATTTCATTTTCCTTTTCCAGCTGCAATACTTTGGATTTGTAATTTAGTGCTTCCTGTCTGAATGTCTCCTTTTCTATCTCTAGAGCGACTAGCTTTGTTGTCTGTGGATTTTCTGTGGCAGACATCTTCAGCTTCTTCTTCAGGATTTGGATCATCTTCTCTTTCTCATCTAAAGAATCTCTTACCCCTTGAGGGCCTTCAGATTCCAATCTTTTGACTTGTGTCTGCCAAGATCTGTTGGATGCCTTTTCCTACTTCAATTGTCCATCCAATTTGAGTGCATGGGTTTTTAGTCTTGAAACCCTCAGACTCAGACTTATGTAGTATGAATATGGCATGTCACTGGCATTTTTGTGGAACTTTACCTTGTCCGGGGCACTGATATTTTCATAATGCAGCTTGATTTCGGACACTTTATCCTCATCTGTCACCGCTATGTTAAAAGTCTTTCTTTCTACATCCCTAACTGAGAACATATAACACTTATGCTGGGAGATTCTTTCTACATCGGGTAACAAATCTCTTACTTCACTATTGGCCATATTCCTTTCACAACATACTGATTTGCTAAATCTTCTTTGGATTGGTAGACTGCTCTAGTTGTCTTGCTAAAGACATGTTTCTTGTTGCTGAAATCCCTTGAGTTGCTTTCACCCTGTGACATGCTCTCTGTATTAGCCTCTTCATTTTTTGGTTCTACTCTCCACCATTTCATGCTCATTTTCTCCTTAGGTTCTTCCTCCTCCACATTTACTATCTGTGGGGACTATGTGATCTTCACCTTCTTGAGAACATTTTACTGACTACTGGTGCCCAAGGCCTCTGAACTGCTCCTCTTTTTATAAATACTCATCTTGGGATATTTAATAATCAACCTTGGAGAATTTTTATGTGTTTGGATCTACTGCAAGATACACCAGATATAATAAATATGCAGAACAAAAATAAAATGCTAGAAATGGAAGAATAACAGTAATATATCCAACATAATATCCACAATAACACGTAAATGATATAAGAACATCAATAGAAATATCACTTTGATTCATAAAGCAATTTTCACAGGCCTCTTCGAGGGGGAAACCTTCAATGAGCATCGCTTTGTTACAATAATCTCCAAGCTAGGGTTTTCATACCCTCGACCCTTATTTATACTAAATATGTCTATCAAGAGAAGCATCTAGAGGAAGATCCTTCTAGAAGTGGAAGCTTCTATTAGGTCTTCTTACATCCGCCTTATTCTATTTTATTGAAAGGCCTTATTAATATTGACCTTTATTACATCCGAATATATTGATCCACCTATGTGCGGGTTAGGACCCTAACATGTCTTCCCCCTTACAAACAACCTTGTCCTCAAGACTTGAGATGTGGAAACTGCTGTAGAATGGTAGCTGGTTCCCAAGTGGCATCTGCTGGAGTCATATCTTTCCACTGGACTAGCACTTCCTTGATGGTTCTCTGATGCAGGCGATGCTCACGCTGGTCCAAAAATGCTTCTGGTTGTAGCGAAATGGATCCTTCTTCAGCTAACTCGGGAAGGTTGGTTTGAATTTGGCACCTAGTTCCAATCACCTTCTTTAAGCATGAAACATGAAAAAATGGATGTAGCTTCGACTGACTGGGCAGAGCTAACTGATATGCGACTTGTCCCACACGCTTGAGAACTGTATAAGGACCATAAAATTTGGGCGCTATCTTCTGACAATGCTCGACCTTGAGGGAAGTTTGCTTGTATGGTTGCAGTCATAGAAACACCTAATCCCCTTCTGCAAATTGATATTCAGAGAGACCTTGACCTGGTTGTTTCTTCATGCGATTCTGTGCCATGACCAAGTTCTCTTTAAGGGTACGAAGATTATCCTCTCTAACTATAAGTGTTTGGTCAACCGCCTGGACCTTCGAGGTACCCAGTAAGTATGAGAGAACTGAAGGTGGCTTTTGTCCATATACCGCTTCAAAAGGAGTCATGCGAGTAGCTGTATGGTAGGAAGTGTTGTACCACCATTTGGCTAGGGGTAGCCATTGAGTCCACTGATGTTGTTTTTAAGAGGCAAAACACCTCAGATATGTTTCCAAACACTTGTTGACAACTTCTGTTTGACCATTAGTCTGGGGATGATAAGCTGTGCTGAGATGCAATTGGGTGCCCTGTAGCTTAAAAAGTTCTTGCCAAAAATTGCTTGTGAAAGTTGGATCACGATCAGAAACAATAGAGTGCAGCATGCCATGAAGCTTGAAGACCTAGTCCATGAAAAGTTGAGCCATCGTGGATGCAGTAAATGGGTGTTGAAGAGCACAGAAATGAGAATACTTGGAAAGGCGATCCACAACCACCATTATGATTGATTTATTCCCTGATTTGGGTAAGCCGGTAATAAAGTCCATAGAGATATCCTTCCAAATAGCAGGTGGAATCGGAAGCGGTTGTAGTGTGCCCAGAGATTTGACTGTTTCTCCCTTGTTGCGTTGACACACCTCACATTCAACAACAAAATTACGGATGTCTTGTTTCATACCATCCCCAAAAAAAGAACGTTTGACCCTATCATATGTTTTGGTGAACCCTGAGTTCCCCACTGTGGGTGTAGCATGAAGCTCAGAAAGTACCGTGGATTTAAGCTTTGATTGTTTACTTAAATACAAACGGCCTTTGTATCGAAGCTCATCTTGGAGCCAAGAGTACCCTGGGGGAGCCGGAACCTTGGTATGCAATTGATGGATCAAATGTGAACTTTTGGGATCTTGAATCCATTCCTGGCGCACAGCTTGGAGCCAATCGGGTACAATGAAGGAAAGGGAAAAAAGGGATCCTTCTTCTTCATATTTTTGGGACAGTGCATCCGCCACTACATTGTCTTTTACCTTCTTGTAAATGATCTCATAATCATAACCAAAGAGCTTAGTCACCCATTTTTGTTGTTCCTAGGAGGAAATGAGTTGTTCCAGAAAGTACTTGAGGCTTTGATGGTCGGTATTAATTTGGAAGCATTGCCCCAAGAGATAAGGGTGCCACAGATCAACAACATGCAGAATAGCCAACATTTCCTGTTCATAAATGGGTTTTCCCAGATTCCTTTCAGACAGTTGCTTGCTGGTGAAGGCCAAAGGTCAACCTTCTTGCATAAGGACATCGTCGATTCCTTTCCCTGAGGCATCACATTCCAACACAAAGGTATTTATGAAATCAAGAAGGGCCAGAACCAAAGTGGTGCACATGGTCATCTTCAAGGTTTGAAAAGCTTGAGCAGCGGCTGGAGTCCAAGTGAAAGAGTTCTTTTTAGGAGAGAAGTGAGAGGTGCTACAATCTTTCCATAGTTCTTAACAAACTTGCGATAATACCCTATTAAGCCTAGAAATATACACAAGCTTTTGAGATTCTTTGGGTGTGGCTAGTCTTGCATAGCTTCAATCTTTTTCGGATCCACCCTGACGCCATCCTTGCCAACCATATGACCCAAGTATTCTACTTCTGAGGCACCAAAAGTACATTTAGACTGTTTCAGGAAAAGTTGGTGCTGGGAGAGGAGATGGAGAACTTGATCCACCTGAGTAAGATGGTCTATCCAGGTTTTTCTATAGATGAGGATATCATCAAAGAAAACTAAGACAAAATGATGGAGAAAGGGATAGAATACATTATTCATGAGGCTTTGGAAGGTGGAGGGGGCATTACACAAGCCAAAGCGCATGACCAAAAAATCATAGTGGCTCTCATGAGTGTGAAAGGTCGTCTTGGGAATGTCCACCTCTTTCATACATATCTGGTGATATCCCAAGCGAAGATCAAGTTTAGTAAAGAATTGGGTGCCACTCAATCCATCCAGGAGGTCATCAATGATAGGAATGGGAAATTTGTCTTTAATGGTCAGTTTGTTGAGGGCACGTAAGTCAGGACACATTCTCCAAGAACCTTCTTTCTTCAGGACCATGACTACAGGAGAAGAGTAAGGGCTCGTACTAGGATGGATAATGCCTGCCTTAAGGAGTTCTTGGACCATTTTCTCAATTTCATTTTTTTGTGAAAAGGGGTGGCGATATGGACGGATATTAGGAGGAAGGCTTCCGGGTACAAGGGGAATGGAATGATCATGAACACTAAGGGAAGGAGGTAGTCCTTGGGATGGGAGCAGATTTTCCACCTAAGGTCATTTGTTCCCTTGAGGATTGCATGGTTGTATTTATGATTTTATTGATGGATGAATCGATGGAGGCAACAGTAGCATTGAGTTGTTTCACTTCTTTTTGGGTCTCGAGGAAACCAGATTGCAAGGTGTTGGAGCGAGTTTCTAGATCTTGGCTACGGGTATGGGCCATGAGGATGGGTGAACTAAAAAGGGGTGGGCGGGGTCAAAAATTTTGCCGAAAAATGATATGGATGAATGTGATAAGGGAGGAGAGATGAATCCAATGGAATAGGTTTCAAATAATGGTGAAAAAATTTCCAGACTTTTTTTTTTTAACACTTGCGGAGTTATAATCTGGTCTGAAGAATACTGCGGTGATGAAATCCCCAAATGATTAACCAGAAAGAAATGTGTATTTACTTGGCAACCCGAACACAGTTGCTCGACAATAGATCTGGTCTGTTTTAATTTGTTTATGTTTCTGTCCCCCCAAGGGTTAGGTATTCAAGGGTTCTACAGACAAGGGTTTGCCCTATGCTATAGCTCTCTGATATACGTGTGGGGTCCAACAGTAGTACTCGGCCCAATATCTCAGGGCACTAACTAAGGAGGATAGACCGTACCCTTAGCCGTACTACCTGACTACCCAGGTACTAGAGAGTATATTCTCGAGTGTTGTTCTTGGTGACACTATAGCAGTCCGGCGACTGATAGGTTTATCTAAAGAGGGCTTCAGGAAATATAGGCCGATCCGTACACAGGTGCTGTCTGATGCGCTACCACTCGAAGGGGTACCAATAGGGGTTACAAGGGTGGCCAACAGATGTGCGCTTAAGAACCACTTGGATTTCCTGCATGTATGAATCCCTCAACCACGGGTTTATGCGCATAATGACAAATCTCTATGGCTTAAATATGCCGGAATACATCTCTACCTTGAAAAATAAATTCCCACAATTTCTGCCAAGGAAAGTGCTCTGATACCACTTGCAAGATACCAGATATAATAAATATGCAGAACAAAAATAAAATGCTAGAAATGGTAGAATAACAGTAATATATCCAGCATAATCTCCACAATAACACAT